>RJWT010006874.1:0-28427 GCA_004365215.1 Cuniculus paca | reverse complement strand
TATCCAAGGAAAACTGTCACCTGGACTTCCAGCACCATCCAGAGGCTTTAGCTAGTTTGCAGTTTGAATAATTGCATATAATTGTCTCATTGAGATCTGTCCATATTGTTGTGTGTAGTATTAAATATGCATTCTCATTGTTTATACTGTTTCTATATGTTCATATAAAATGTACCCATTCTACTGCTGATGGGCCATCAATTGGAGCCTTTGCTGTATTTAACTAATTCAATTAGTGTTGTCATGAACACTTCTGGACATGTCTTTTGAGGTACATAGGGACATTTGTGTTAGGAGTGGAATTCTTCAGTCACGGAACTTGTGCGGATCCAGCTGGAGGAGCTATTGCTGCTCAGTCTCCCAGAGGCTGCGCCACTGGAAAAACCCACGAGAAGTATGTACGGTTCCCAGTCGCTCTGCAATCTCACCCACACTTGGATTGGGTCTTTGTCGTTTTCTCCATTTTAGTAGGCATGTGGATGTGGAAGAATTGCCTCACTGTTTTAAGGTGTATTTCCTGGGTGACTAATAGAGTTGAGTACCTTTCCCTATGCCTATCCATCATTTGTTTAACCACTGTCTTAAAGTTACTACTTTTGTCTTTTGTCCAATTTTCTGTCCTTTTTCCTTTTCTGTTCATGGTAGAAGATGTTAATACAATTCCAGATATGAGTTTCTGTTGGATGTATGTGTAATAAATATCTTTTCTATAGTATTTGCTTTTTCACTTAATGTTATGTTTTTGAGAGATGCTGTTAATTCTAATAGAATTTTAATATTCATTTTTCCTTTATGATAGTGCTTTTAATGTCTATTCATGAATTTTTATCTACTCTATGGTTATGAATATGTGATCTTATTTTTTCTTTAAAAATTTTATTATTATTCATTCTTAATCTAGATATAGAATGTCTTTGGGATTGGTTTTAGGTATAGTCTGAAGCTGGGATCAAGATATAGTTTTTCCCTTTTGTATATCTAACTGGCCCAACTTCATTAATCGTAAGTCAGATTTCTGTAGCCTTTTCTGGTTTTTTTGTTTGTTTGTTTTCTATTTTTGTATCTTTGCACCAATCCCATGCTGGCTTACTTAGTACAGTTTTAGGGTAGGTTTTGTTATACAAGAATAAGTCCTACAGGTTTGTTCCTCTTCAACAGAGTCTTGGTTATACTTGACTCTTTGCGTTTCATTGTGATTTTGCAATAGCAAGCAGAAACACCAAAACAACACCCAGGATGTGGAGGCAGATTGATTTACATCGATGGGCACTGATCGGGATCATTCCCAGAATATCAGGCCATCTCTGGTAGTCTAGGGCTTATATGAGATAAGCAAGCAGGCAGACTGGCTTGTCACTTGGGGATTGCTTTATACAGTGAGCATCATAGTGACCAGCTATGCATCACAGCGACCAGCTGTCTCTAAGAGACAGGAGCAACCAAAACTGGAACAGGAACTATTACCTGGGCAACTAACAGACTGAAGTACGCTGACTTGGGTGTGTGTGTGTGTGTGTGTGTGTGTGTGTGTGTGTGTGAATTTTCTGCTATAATTTTAGCATCAGTTTGTCAATGTATACTAAAAATAGCATAGTAAGTTGGGATTTGGATTACACTGAATGTATAGCTCATTTTGGGAAAAGTGATAACTTTAGTATATTAAACCTTCCTATTTGCATACATAATATATTTACTTAGGGTTTTTTTGTACCATGTTTTATCGTTTGCAGTGATGAACAGCCTTGAACAGCTTTGTTAGTTATTCTGTTAGCATTGGATGCCCCTGAAAATGGTACCCAGGTAGCTTTCTTAAGATACCAGTGGAAAGGTCACATGCTGTGAACATTCTGATTTAATTAGTCTGAGATGAGACCCCAGCTTCAGTATTAGAATACACAGTCAGATCTGTAGTCATTCTGTTCTAGATCGAACTCTTTGTCAGTTTTAGGTAAATTAGTTAACCTCCGGATCATCATTTCATTATTTAAAGATATAGTATTTGAGTAACATCATACTAGTTCAACAATATGTTTTTTTAGAAGCATAATAATTTGACCTGTGTGTTATACTTTTAATGGGAGATAACTATCTGAGTCCATTTCTTGTTACTGTAGCTAAATACCACAAACTGGGTAACTTATGGAGAATAGAAGTCCATGCAACCCATGGATCCAGAGACTGAGAAGCGCACGAAGATGAGGCAACCTCTGCTCAGCACCCGTACAGGTCTTGCTGCTGTTCCAGGCACAGCGGAGGCAGATCAGGGCAAGTCAGAGCAGGCGCGCTAGCCTGTTTGTCCTCCAGTGCTTATGAAGCCACAAATGCCAACACGAATTTGTCTAATCCTAACCACTCCCAAAGGCTTCAACTGCAAACATCATTAGCATGTGAATTTTGGAATTAAGTTTCTAACAGATGAACTTTTGGAGGACACCTTCAAGCTACAGTTACTATAAAATTAATTTTACTTACAAAGCAAAATAAAACCATACTAATATGAAGTTGATTTGGTCGCACTAGCCTGGGTCTAAGAGCTGTAAAATGTGAAAATGATAGTCATCAGGACTATGTAATTTCCCCCCTTACTCAGAGACGACACGCATAGTTCCACTTAGAACCTGTTTTCACTTATGTTCAAAAGAGTCCTAATGAGCATGCTATATGGCTTTGCAGATGTCAACAACATAGAAGAGACAAGAAGAACAGAAGGTGAGACAATAAGAAGTAACCCATGGGGGAAAGTGGCCATGATGCAAACAGCAGATATTAGAGTCACAGTAGCAGGCCTGTGCCACGCAGCTCAGGCGCGGGTCTAAAATGCATCAGGAACCCTGAAGAGTATTGTTATTACATGGAGTCCTGTCATGATCATTAGCAAAGCTCCAAATGAGCATGAAAATACTGCGTGCTTCTTTTTAAGATGGTTGGAGCAGGAGCACTATAGTTTTAAAAATTATCAAAAGAAACGAGAAAGTGTTGGCAATTCTGCCATCTGAAAATGCATACACTTAAGTGGTGCTGCTTGTCTCCTAGAAATATTAGACAAGTGATATTTCCATTTGTCACCTTTCCCTGCATAAAGAGATAAGTCCTTTTCAAACCGCTCTTCCTTTATTCGACCTTCTAGGAAATGCTATTAAATACCACCTTTCCATATTTGTGTGCAAAATGGGTGGAGGTCGACTACGTGAAGTCAGTCCTTGAAGAATGAGCACCCCAGATTTAACCCTTTTCTACATAACTTTGTTTGTCATTTAGATGGTGTCATGCTTATGGTTAAAATCTTGCCTGACTCATCCATTTGATTTTCTTACGTTGTCTTCAGGGGCAAATTTAGAAGCAGAATATTTCCATGGGAAATGAATTATTTTCCCCTAGAGCTGCTGTTCACCAATTCCTGCTCCAGTACCTCTGTGCCTTAAAATAGAATGATCAATGCTGCTTTCTGTCTGTGAAATTAGAGTCTGTGAAACTATTATTCAGCACAAAAGAAGGCACAGCACATGTTTACTCACACTGAGGCAAACTACTCTCAGATACAAATCCTTCAAAACATCTGGAAAAAGCTTGGGATCCTAGCGGCAGGTGTTGCTTTATCCCCACTGAACAAAACACCTGTTGGTGTTAGAACTTGGGTCAGTTCTTTACCTGAAACCACCAAACACGCACTGCGTCTATAAACACTTATTCCATTATCTACTCTGTGTGTGCTGCTGGAGATATCTTGTCAGTCAAAGCATGGCTGTGACCTACAGGCCCATGAGACCGGGGCCCTGATAATTTAGCACATTGTGAAGTTTCGCCAATGTTAGGATCACAGGGAAGTTTCTCAACACTGGAACTATTCTATTCTCCGATATGAAGAAGCCCAGTGCACTGGGATAGCTGACCTGTGGTTTGTCAAAAGCTTTCCTTAGTTGTAATTTGGGACAGGAAGTGTTGTGTTACTGAGGGCACCTGGGTTTGGTTATAAGAATAGATGTAGGAGCATAACTCCTGGGTTCAGGTCTTAGCTCTATCACCTACTATTATTGCTTGCTTGTGGGAACATTAATAACCTTTCTCAGTTCTCAATTTCTTTATCTATAAAATGGAGATAACATTAACACTTTTCTCATAGTACATTGCTAAGATGAGTAAATGAGTTCACATATGTAATGCACTTAGGCGAGTACAGTGGTACCTTGGTTTACGAATTTGCTTTGTTTTACTGTTCTGGTAAAGATGGCTCTATTTATGCTTTTGTGAGGAAGATGGCCATGTGCGTGTTCGTCCCTTGATGCGAAGTTTGTGAATGGAAGCAAAATTTTGCCCAATACTTTTGTTTGAGAACCAAATTGTTTGCAAACAGAAGCGTTCGTGAACTGAGGTATTACTGTAACAAGTGGTTACATGCAGTAGCATAGAAGTAAGAGGTTGTGGAAGTAAAATGGCCCGAAAGTAGCGAAGTATTTAATTGAGGATATTGTTTAGAATTTCTCATGCTTGGTGATTAAAAAAAAAAGGTCAGCTTTGGTCTGGCTTATTGTAGTTTGAAACTGATCACAGGTAATGTACCCTCCCATTTCCTGCATCTGGCTCCTACTCCCATCTTCTGTACCACTGGGTACATGAACATCATTTCTATGTTTAAGGATGTTATTTTCCCTATATTTCTCATCAAAATCTTTGGCCTTTGTATTAATGTTCTCTGGAGGAACAGAGTCAATATAAAATGTGTATACTTAAGTAAGGGAATTATGAGGTAGGATTATAGGATCAGAAGAGGAGGGGTACTGATAGCCACCTGCCTATTCAGAGATGGAAGAATACCAAGTAGCCCTCTGTGTACTGGAGAGCAGGTGGATCCAGTAACAATCTAAGACTGAAGGCCTGGAAGTGTCACTGAAGTGTCACTGATGTAAATCTGTGTTGGAAAGCTGAAAAGTCTACACTGGAAACCTGAAGGAACTGGTGAAAAATGTCTGAAGGCAGTGGCAAAGACCGGAACTCCTCCAAAGAGAAGAGAGGACTTCCCCCTTTTCCTTTTTGTTACATTCACACTACAAGGATATTGGTTGGTGCCAGGTACATCCAAGGCAGGTTTTCCTTCCTCAATTTGCAACCTACATGTCAATCTGGGTGAGTCAATCTACAAGGCAGTTCTCATTTAAATTGACATGTTACAGTTAACTATCACAGCATTTAAAATATAGACTGGTAGGGCTGGGGATCTAGCTCAGTCGTCTAAGCGCCTGCCCGGCAAGCGCAAGGTCGTGAGTTCAATCTCCAGTACCGCAAAAAAAGAAAAAAATAAAATAAAATATAGACTGGTGATTGCTGAACAAGGATTCGCTTCGATAACTAATATTGAATATTTTTCTATGTGCCAAACAGTGCTGACTTTTTACATGCTACATTTCATTTAACCTCACGTTAATTTTATGAAGCAGATAATTTATAATTGTCATTTTCTAGGTAAGGTAACTAAAGCAACAGAGGAATTTCTCAACCTTGGTACTATTGACATTTGGAGCTAAATAGTTCTTTGATGTGGGGGCTCTGTATTATAGGTTGCTTAGTAGCATCCCTGGCTTGTACCCACAAGACACCAGTTATGAAAACAAAAAGTATCTCCAGATATTATCAAACGATCCTTGGGAGTAGAAGAGAGGGGAGAATAAGCCCCACTGTGAAAGAAGATATGTGACTCCCTATCTTCTCAGATAGTAAGAAACAGCATTAGTATGTCAACCCAGACAGCTTTAATTGGCACTTACTGTTGTTCTAGACAGCATGATGTTTGATAATTCCAGACTCTTTCTGTCTCATCCAAAGAATTGGTGAGGACACCAAATGAACAGGTAAATGCAACTTTTATTTAAAGTAAAAGAAGAAGAGGGAAGAGTGAAGAAAAGAGAAGTAAAGAAAAAAATGAAAAAAAAATAAAAGAAAAGAGAAGAGTAAGAAGAAATATGTCCTGCATACAGGAGGGACCACTGCAGAAACAGGACAGCAGAACATGAAGACCACAGGGATAGTGCAGTCAGTGGCTGGTGTTTTTTAGACTCTTTCAGATCCAGTCTAGGTAGCTGCTCTGCCCATACATCCTAGCTGTGATTGACAGAGCACATCCTGTTGTTAAGTGTGTTCTGGATCTTGTAATTGACAGGTTACATTCTGTTTTTCAGCCAGCCTGCTATACCCTAATCTCCTACCTCATTGTGACAATCTTGACATGTGGTGGGTTCTCAGACTGTACTCCTGAGACCAGTAGATAAGCAGCACATTGCATCTTGGAAATGTACATTTTTGGCCCCTACCCCAAACATGTTGAATTAGAAATTCTGAGTGTAGAATATTCTGAAATCATAAAATTTGAGAACCACTTGTGTATTTCAATGTTTCTTAATTTTGGGGTTTTAGAATCACTAAGGGTAGCTTTTTTAAAATCCCAACACCCAGATCGCACTCCAAACCAGCTGATCTGGAATCTCTAATGGGAGTCTAAACAATCGATGCCTTTAAGTTTTTCTTTGCTTGTGCTGATTTTAAGCTTCCTGTGGCAGTAGTAATTTGCAGCCAGAGTTGACAGTTTTTGGTATAGTGGGGAAAATGTGCTGTTCAGAGACTAGCACTTTCAGGCTCCATCTGATCTTGGGCAGCAATCTCACTTATATTTAGAATAAACTGATGGATTGGATATTTCTTTTGTTTTCTGTCTCACATTTACAGGTACTAACATCTTTGTATAAATCCATTGATGTTTGAAATAATCCACCACTTCCATTTAATAATTATCCTGAGTAAAATTGTGCATTCTTTTCATGTCTTGACATTTTCATCTGTAACTGGAATAAAATACTGGTATTGGTAAAAGAGAGTATAGCCAGGAGAGAGAGAATCCTGACCCAGAAAGTGCAAGTAAGGTCAGCCATCTTTCTCTGTGGTTTGGTGCTCTGCAATAGAGTGAATTACAAAGCAAGTGGCCTGGTTCATTTATCTCTGCCTGCATCAGCTTAATGTGAGCACCATTACAGCTGGTACTGTGCCACACAGGAGGCTCAGAGGTTATTTTGAAAACAACAAGAAGCTCCTTGGAAGGCAATCCGGCCAGACCTAGACTGTTCTGGACCAGGTCATTCTGGTTAAGGCAAAAGCTAGCACCCTGGGTGAGCAGTCCCAAAGGAATATTAGAAAGGAACAGAAGACAGTGATGTCACACTATGTTCTGCAAAATGCTGAAAAGGTCTTTGTTTCTCACTACTGGTCCGTTGCCCTTGAATCTTCCTTCTTGGGATGCCCAAGTTGGAAATCAGGCTGTCCTCATGCAATGCCTGTGGAAAGGAAGGAAAGGAAACTTTTCACTATCTTCTTGAGAAAAAGACCAGAGAACTAGAAATGGAAAGACAGAATAAGGGACAGCCTGTGAGGGTGCTCATCAGCTTTTCACTTCTGCCTTTAAATGAAAGAATAAACTGGACCACTCTCTCTGTACTGTTACAGGAAACTGTTCCCCAACAATGAAACTGCAACAATCAACAATTGCTTTCTAGAAGCAGTGCCCAAATTCATCTACATGAGAAATTTCCAGGAAGTCAGCAAAAAAGTCTCAGCCTTCCCCAGAAATTCAGTTTTAACAAGTACTTGAATGTCTCTGAGGCCTGGGTGTGAGAACTACATGTTTAGTACTATTTCTCCATGGAAATCTTATCATTGCAGTTATTAGATTGCGTTGGTATTTTAAGTAATGCATAACTGTCATTATGGCACCTGGATAGCTTCCCCTTTTTGTGCCTTCCTTTTTTCTTTGTAATCTGGAGAGAAATATTGATGTTGGCAGAGTCTATAAGTTAGTGATAAAGAATTACAAACATTTTTGTCTTTCTCCTGCTTTAGGCCCTTAGCTATTAATGACAGGAACTAGATCTGGGTGCTAATATATAGATGGCACTTATGATACATTTGGTGAATGAATGAATGAGTTGTGTGAATGAATAAAGCCATGGAAAGTCAGAAGCTTCTGAAAATCTTCTTCTCGTGTATATTATCAAGTTATTCAAAATAATCGGTGAGTTACTGGTCCATTCTTACCAGTTCATAATTCTAGAGAACTTTCCAGATAGTAAGCGCAGCCAGATCAACACTATTTTACTTTCTTTTTAAAAAATTGTGTTTTTTCCAGATCATAGTACTAATCACCTCTCAGTAATATATTGACCTTAGCACATGTTAACAGAGATCATGATCTCAAAGTTGGACTTCTGAAGTTGTGTAAAGTTCCCTTTGTTTCATTATTTCCAGGCAACCAATTACAGTTTTCTTTTCTTTTTCCTTCAAAATGAGTGATTTACAAAGCAAAAATTGCCAAAAATCTTCTCCCTCATTTTTTATCTTGACATTTTAACTCTACCCTTTAATGCAATCTTTATATTTTCCTTGCTTTATAAAAATGCATGTAAGACTATGTGTATGAAGTGCTACTCAGCAATATAAATAAATTGGCTATTGATGCACACAACAACCTGCACGGATCAGGAGTGAATCATACTAAGTTTTAAAAGTCAATATTGAAAAATTATACTGCAAGATTACATACACATGTAGCATTCTTGAAATAACAAAAATTACTGAGGAATGACGGTTTATAGAGTTGGAGAGCATATGAGTGGCTTTCAGGGCTCAGGAAGAGAAGGACTCTCTTTATGCTACTGTCTTATAGTTAAGACAGTAGCATGAAGGGTTTTAAAGATGTAATGCTTTTGTATTTTGTGTTGGTAGTTTTATAAATCTGCAGATATAAAAGCATAGAAGTATAAATACATAAATGAGTATATGTGAAGCTGGTGAAATTTGAGTCAAGTGTATAGATTATATCAATATCAATTTCCTGATTGTGGTTTTGTCCTATACAGTAACATAAGATGTTGCCATTCAGAGAAATTTAGGGAAGGATATGGAAGATCTCCCTGTATTTTTTCTTATAATTGCTGTTGTTTTGAAATCATGTCAAAATTTTTAAAATTACATATTTATGTATATGCATACATGTACACACACATTAGAACCCTATTTACACACTCACCTTAAGAAAGTAGAACATTATCCCATCTTGGATGGCTCCACATCCCTCTCCCTTTGCCAGTGTCCCTTCTTTACCTCCATGATGCTGAATCTTGGTTCCATCATTCCCCAGATGCTTTTCCTTACAATTTTAACGCATTTGTATAAAAGAAAAGGCATATCAGTATTTTCTGTAATAAAAACTGGACATAAGCCAAATGTGTATCAAAAAGAAAGTAGCAAATGAGTTGTAGTCAATTCACACAGGGAAACTAGACATGGGTGAAATAAACAATAATTATATGATGCCACGAGGGTGAATCTGAAAAATATAATTTTGGGTCAAACAAAAACAAACAAACAAACAAAAACAAGTAGTGGAAATACATGTAACACAATTCAATTTATTTACTTTTTTTTTGGTACTGAGAATCAAACTCACAACCTTGTGCTTGCCAGACAGGTGCTTACACCACTGAGCTATATCCCCAGCCCCTTGATTCAATGTATATAAACTATAAAACCTGTGGACATCCAAATAATATTGCATGCTAAGTCATACTGGATTTTTACTTTGTAAACAGAATAATGAAAATCTTAAGGCTTTGGGGGAATAGGGAGAATTTGATAAGTTATCACCAAGATCTTCACAGCAGTGCTGTATAAATGACCTTTAGAATTTTTTCCTCTTGGTGATCCTTGTTCACTTTTTAGAATTGGCTTCATTCCGCTGGAGGAGAATTTGAAGTGGAAATGATATAATTTCCCTCAATTCTGAGAAGTCATTTGGAAGATGGCTGTCCCATGAAATTTTCTTTACTGGTTGCAGAATAATACAAAGTCACCGAAAATTCATCCCATTGGAAGGCTTGAAGAGCATCTTATTACTTGAGGGAACTGTTATCCAAGGCAATGTGGTGGCTTATGTAAATATTAAATTGCAGTTATTATCACACTAGCAAAGGAATGGATGCCAGCAGGAACTAGTACAACTCCTTTTCTTTTTCTTTTTTACTTTTTTACAAATTTTCCTTCAGTTTTTCTTTTTCCGTGCTCGCATTTGCCTCTCCCCAGATGCTGTAGATAACCTGGTGATTAATGACAAAAGGGCATCAAGAACACGTTATTTACCAGGTCCTAGGACTTACATGTATTGACTCAATCCTCACAACAACCATATGGGGAAACTGAGGCATGAGGGTTTACAGAACTTGCTCTAGATCACCCTGCCAGTGAGGGGAAAAGCAAGGCTTCAACCTAGGACTCCATATCAGTTACCTGATGGTCTGTGCTTCTCTAAGAGAAAGCATTGGGCTGCCAGAGTCAAAGCTGTCTAAGCCACTTGTCACACATACCGAACTGGGTGCCTGGGTCAGAGTGCGCTGTGAGCCCCCAGAGCTTAGAACCTGTCACAGGATGCAAGGGCACAAGAAAGACACTTGGAGAAGAAGCAGAAGGGGTTGTGAGGACCTTAGGTCCGGACAGACAGGCAACTCCAAAAGGTGCTGGGGATGGGGAGAGGAGAAAGCAAGCATGGAAAAGGTTTGTGCTCTCTTCTCTTTTTCCTTGGCTCTTAAGACAGGAAACAGAGAGCATTATTAATGGATTCTCCCTTCCCGAAGTGACAAAAAGAAAACAAATTTCCCCGAAGAGGCCTGGTATATTCTCCTTCATTCCATCTCACCTGTAGTGGAAGGAGCACTGAATCTGGAGACAGATTCTAACCCAGGGCCTTCCACTTCTAGGCCCTGTGACCTGGTGAATGGTTTTTGAACTGCTGGAATCTCATTTACCTGTAAAAGGGTATTAATACAACTCTCCTCACAGTGCTGGAAGGATTGATTGAATTCACGCCACGGCTGTTCATCAGACTGTTCAAAAATTGCCATTTTACTCTACTGGTTTGTCTGTTGTGATTTATGGAGTTAGGAATTTATTGCTGGAGGCCATTCTACCCCTCCAGTCTCTGTTCAGCTTCTTCTTCCAAGTCTTGTCTGTGGCTTTAGCAGAGAACCTTTTACATGCAGTACCCGAGAGTCAGTTGAACTCGACGATTACACGAATGAATGGGTGAATGGAGCAGGGACCATCCTGAACTCTTGTTTCCATAGAGAAGATCCCGAGAAGCCTGCATGTCACTGTGTTCCTCACTGGGGCTGGTTACCCTTTAGTCTTTTTTTTAAGCTGTAAGATCACAGCGGGCCTCTGATCACCGTTCCCATTTGAACTTGTAAGAATGGCCTCCAGGATATCGGCTGAGAGAAAATAGCTGAACTTGGCTTTGGCTTCATGAACAAAGGCGCTCTGGACGTTTTGTAACAGTATTTGATGACGCTGTTTCTCTCGATGCTATGTCCTGTG
This sequence comes from Cuniculus paca, assembly GCA_004365215.1. Classification (NCBI taxonomy): domain Eukaryota; kingdom Metazoa; phylum Chordata; class Mammalia; order Rodentia; family Cuniculidae; genus Cuniculus; species Cuniculus paca. The sequence goes on along the minus strand of RJWT010006874.1, from coordinate 17,024 downwards.
TCCTGCTGATGTATACTGATTGAAAATGCCTAAAAAGAGGAGTGAGAAGCAAAAAATGAAATCATCCCAGCATATGTCTCTTACAGGATGTGAGACAGCAGTGGAAGGAGAGAAAGGTAATCACCTATGGAATGGGGCATTTTGGATGAGGAACAATAAGGAAAAAGAAAGAACAATATGACAATAAGAAAAAGACAAAAGAACATTATGGTTTCAGAGATAAAGGGGAAACGTGGGAGATGCTCCTCTGTCAGTTCTTAGAATCTTAGGCCACTGGTGGAGGTTGCCTGGATGTTAAGAGGAGGAGCCCTCGTGTTATTCTTGGCAAGGAGGTGAGATGGAACTCCTGGGTTGATAGGCAACTATTATGGTCAAATGATGTGACCAGCAGTGATATAGTTTCCTTGGGATCACTGCCTGATAGGAATCTAAGCTGTGCTTGATTGCCACTGATGGTGTGGAGCTCACTATGCGCTGTGGAGTCATTTTACACGTTGTCTTCCCTACAATGAAGTGAAATTCATCTGTACTTCCAACCCACTCGGCTGACTTGCCCTTGGATGACCTTGCTGCAGTTACATAATCGCAATCAGTTTCCTCACTTATGAAACTGAGAGAGTAGTTTCTAATTCATACAGTCCTGGTAAATATTTCTTAAAAACAATCCATTTAAAATAACTATCATACCTAAATGTTTCCATGGTTTTTTTTTTTCTTCTATAAATTACCATTTCCTCATCAATCTGAAAGCCTTTTGGTTAATTCGTCACCCTTCAAAATCCTTCCCAATTCTCAGATTCTATCAAAATTATCTGCTGACCCCTCTCCCCACTCAAACCAATATTTGTGTTACTGACACATAGAACATAGAGAATTCCAAGCCTTCAAAAGGATAGACCTGGGGTTTGGGTTCAGATTCTCCACTGTTACATTATAGTTCTGAGGGCTGCTTTTCCCCCAGGGACGGAGATCTGAAAGTCCACTGAAGCCTTAAAATCATTTAGATAAGCTTTCAGTGATTGCAGGGAAACACTGTAGTGCGTGTGATCCAGCTGCTTAAAATCATAAGTTCATTTTTTGTCTTTTTATTTTATTTAAACTTTAAATCTTACTTAATATTATACTTCCCAAAATAACATGAAATTATGGTAGAAAAGGAAGATGAGAAAATATTTATACGTATACAAAATATTCACATATAACTATTTTAGAAATTTTTCTTACATCCTTCCAGATTGTTTTCTATTTAGTATATGAATAGGGAATATATGACCTTTACATGTTGGGATTATGTTAAAAAGTTGTCTAATCTTCTTTTTCACTCTATCACTTATTTTAAAAGTTCTTTCAAGTTCAGTGTACATGCTCTTTTGATGCCTGAATAGTGTTCTAATAGGCAGTTAAATGCCTGCTATTGATTGTAACTCTTCGATTTTATACACAGTGCCACAGTGAACGTCCTTGTATTGTATCTTCCTGAACTTGTATGAGTATTCCTTTAGAGTTAGTTTCTTTATGTGGGACTTGTAGGTCTAAATACATGTGCTTTTTAGGGAAAAAAAAAGTCTGATTCATGCTGACAAACTGATACCAAGAAAGGATAGATGTACATAGTACATGAATATCCTTATTAAGTATGCCATCATTATGTGTTATTAAATAGGAAGAACTTAGAAACATGCTCAGCTCAGTAAATATTTATTACTGTGGTTACTGTCAGTATTATTCTATTACTCTTTCTTTTCCCACATTGTCATTGTTTTTCATTTCTTCCCTGTGGGTACCCTGTGATTTAATTAGAACAAGTTACTTGCTTTTTCCTAAAAGATTCCACAAGTCAAGTCTCCACATCTTGCTCATGTTCATTCTAATTGTAGCATCACTCTCTCATTCTAAGCTGTCAGTATCCTACAAAGTGGATATCACAATATCCTATAAAGTAGATACCCCAGTGTCCCATGAGTTGGATTTCTCACAATATCCTACAAGGCAGGTATCTCTCAATATCCTACTAGGTGGATATACTACAATAGCTTATAATAACATCCTTTAAGGTCTATGTCACATAATGTTCTTACCGCTTTCTTTTTTCTGAAGCTCTCAGTTGCATTATGTATTTCTTCATCTTTCGAATCCTTAATATCATTCAAGACATCTCTCTTTGAGTGACAGTCATCTGCACTCTATTTGAAATATGACTACTAGAATGAATATATTGGAATTGGAGGAATGTGTCTTTCTCATAGCTGCATCCCCTGGAATGCCCAGTACTCTGCCAGGGACATGGTAGGTGTCAAGTGAACAAATGTCAAAATGAGAGGACCTGATATTAATGAGGTATGATCATCTTAAATATCTTTACCAACAGCCAGTTGTCCTTAAGAGGAACTGATCAGAGGGCAAATCATCACAGAAAGGAATTGACGATCTCTCTTAACAGTGTATGCTGCCCTTAGAGACTTTCAGCAAGACACAGGTACACTTTACAATTGTATTTGAAGTGGCCTTTATGGAAATCTATATTCCATAAGGCAGAATTATGCTTTGTGGACTCCCTGGGGCTCAGAACTCTGACGACCTCCTATTCTCCCTTGGCCGTGGGACCTTGTATAGAATGATCACAGGTGGTCTGTCACGCAGAAGTCAACAAAGACTGCTTGAGAACAATGAAAATGCCTGGCATTGGTGGAAATATGTTGAGTTTGTAAAGTTATTTCACAGATGTTATTGTACACTTTCAAATGCCCACTGAGAGCCTGGCACTGTGTCTTGAAAGAGGCAGTAATACGTTTTTTCATTTCACTTGATATTAGATAACACGAAGTGTATCCAGTCAGTTCTCAGTGAATATGGTCTCTGCCAACCAGAATCTAGAGCCCACGCGGCCAGCCAAGTGGCATCTTGAAAAATGACAGGCTTACCCTGATGTAAGCACTCACGCAAACCCTGGGTTGGCACTCATTTCTCATCCTCCAGCTGAGACAAAGGCTTAGGAGTGTGACTAAGGGGTTGTCAGACAACTGCAATATCTAATGACTTATGGTCCTCCCTGAAAGCCAGAACACAGATCACTACTAATCCAACACCAAGATATGCTTCTCAAGTTAATCTCCCAGGCCAAAGCTCTTTTTGCAGTATCAGCTGACACACAGGGCTTTTTGAAAAGTCTGAAGGGGACAAGGGGATTTAGTGGTGGAAGCTCAGATCTAGATGGCATCCAGTCCCAGTTCCATCCTATTGTTGGATGACTTGCCATTTTCATTTCATCCCCTTTGGCTCCACCTTGGCTGGGAAATAGCCACAGGATCAATATTTCCTACTGCAGTGTCTCAGGCTGCAGTCTTTCCTGTGCAGGTGGTAGAGGCCCAGGGTGTTTGCTCAGCCCCAGGGAGGAGGGAGATTTGGAGAAGGAGGGTGCAATGTGTGGGGAGCCAGGAAGACTTCCTGCCTCAGAAGCTTTGCCAAACCTCTGTCAACCTTCACATTAAAATGTACTTTATGAGAGTGATTATATGGGAATAAATTATAAAGGATTATAAGGGAATGCATGAAATGCCACCATAATGTCCCTTTCTCTACAACTCAGGTAGATACACTTTAAAAAGATTTAACAATGGGAACCCTCAACAATATTAACCGTGTATTTCTTATGTCAAGGGTTGAGCACATAGTTTTTTCTGTATTTTATTTTATATGTTGTGTTACCTTAGATATCATGTAGCATGTTTTAAAAGAGATTGCAAAAGGACACATGGCTTTGGATAAGGCACTGATAAATGCACAATTCATGATGCTATGATGTGATTTTTTCTTTACAACTAAATCCTATTTTTGCTAATATGGTCCTGGGACAGGATATGTGAAGGAAGACATGATTAGGGGGAATCATTATACCTGAGTTTTATATTCATGAAGAATCTAAAATGTGATCATTCAAAATTATATACAAATAAGATTATCATATAGCCACCAGGGTGAGTGACAGATTAAAAGAAAGAATCAAAAATTCAGAGATCGTAACTGCAGTGAAACATGAGTGTCCATGTTTATAGGAGCACAACTCATAATAGCTAAATCTTGGAAGCAGCTCATAAACAGTGCTACCTTGGTTTATGAACTTCATTTGTTTTACAATGTTGGGGAACATGACTGCATTTGTATTTGTGTGGAGAAATTGGCCATGGTCGTGTTTGTCACCTGTATGGAGTTTGCAAATGGAAGCAAAATTTTTCAAATGCTTTTATTTGGGAAACAAATCGTTTGGGAAACAAATAGAAGCTTTTGTGAACTGAGGTGTTACTGTATCTATTGACAGATGAATGGATAAAGAAAATGTGGTATTTATACATATGTAATGGAGTACTACTTTGCTATAAAGATAGATGACTTTGAATCATTTGCAGGAAAATGTATAGGTTTAAGAACATAATGTAAAGTAAAATAATTCAGACACACAAGCTTAAATACTGTATCACATAATTTCTCTAATATGAGAAACCCAAAGTATAAATAATCTCAAAAAAAAATAAAAGATGGACAATAGGAAATGGAGAGATAATTTGCAAATGGGAAGAGGATCTAGAGATGGGAGAATGTGGGAGGGAAAGGAGGGGAAGGGAAAGAAAAAGAATTAAATATGTTAAGTACATGTACCTACTCCCCAAGATGAATGTGAACATTATATATTACAAACATGTACTAATAAAAAATTTAGAGTCTTCTGTTAGTGTTGGGCTAACACTCCATCTCTGGTTCACACTGAAATACACTGTGAATTCTAATTTAAATAGTTCTCTACATTCCTATGCATACCACCCCTGCTCAGAATGAACATTCACATACTAAGACTTCATGCACATCAGAGGCAGAGGGGCCAGCCCTGCCGAAGAGCTGTAGATGAAATCTGTGAGCACTGAGTTCAGAGCAGAATGCTCTGAGCCCAGATGCACAGCAAATGGGCTGAGGAAGGTGGTCCCTAGAGCTTCCTAGTGCTCCCAGAGAATCAAAACCAATGCAATGTGTGACTGGATCATTTGGGACCCCTTGAAAGCCTGAGGCTCTATTTGTTTATATTTATGTATTTAGTTAGTCAGTTAGTTAGTTTTTGAGACAGGGTTTCACTATGCAGTTGAGGCTGGCCTTGAACTCACTTTGTAGCCCGGGCTGGCCTCAAACTCCATTTGTGTACTTTAATGATGGTTTCAGTAGACCAAGCCCTTCTCTTGCTCCTCAACCCTTTACCTGTATTATCTCATTTAATCTTTTCTGCATGGCTTGTGTTTCAGGCCTCCTGGTTATGGCCATTTTACTGATGAGGACACTGAGGCTGTGGAAAGGTAAAGTAAGTTGACCCAGCTTCCATAATTAGTAGTTTTCTGAATTGATATCTGAGCTAAGAACTAACTCCAAAATCTCTGTGCTCCAACAATGTGGGACACTCTGCCCACCACAGGCAAGCAGGAGGCTTGTGCTGGCTGGTGGGGTAGGGATAGAGGGCTCCATCAGGCCAGGCACAATCAGGGATGTGTCCAGCCCCTAAATAGAAGGCACAGGTATTTACTAATAAGATTCATTTTTTAAAAAATCTTATTTTATTTCATTTTATATTATTTTATTCTATTTTTGTGGAGCTACAGATCAAACCAAGGGCTTTACACACATTAAGCAAATGCTCTACCACTGAGCAACTTCCCTAGTAAGCTTCTTTTTTTTATTTTAAAGATAATAAAACCCAACAAAACCAAATAGAATAAATCCACTCAAAACAAAGCAATGAAATTGGTACAGAACTTTGAAGTAGGATAACAGGAAAACGACAATGGTCACCATAGTATATCTTGCTATCTTGACAGTAGTTGTCCATTCCATCAGATATAGCAAAATCAAACCAACACAAAACAGTAAAACTGATCAAAACAGAATACTGAATAAAGCAAAACAATTAATCGAGCAAAACAAAACAATGAGAACAATATTGGATTTCAAAAACAAAATAGAAGGAAATCCCTCATAATTGCTATATTGCATAATGTTAGCCTCTCTATAGGTGCTCAGACAGCCAGCCCCAGGCCTGCAAAGTCAAAAAAATGATATAAATATTCAGTTGCTATCAATTCAGTCCGCCCTCTGAACCACCTGGTTGCTTACAGGGGAGGAAAGGGGAGTTGGTGATTCTCAGCCCATGAGCTGGTAGGCTTACGGGAGGCACTAACTGACTTTTCTCTTTCTGGGCCCACATGGCCAGTGCAGCTTACCAGAAAGGCTGGCTAGTTGGCTTGTTGGTCAGGTCTGCCCAGTCCCAGCATGGCTGATTCTCAGGAGGTGCTGACTTTTCTATTCCTGGGCCCCCACTAGTAAGCTTCTTAAACAGTTTTTAATCCAGCCTTTCAAAAATATGTGACCAAAGGAGATCAATGGAACTTCTTACTATAGTATAATTTATTAAACTTTTATAACATTTCTCAGGATATTAAAAACACATTTCAACTTAGCCTTAGAAACAAATATTCTTAAAAGAATGCATCCTTTGTGAATGTGCGATTTCCAACCGTCATAAAATTTGGATGACCTTGGGTGGGGTGTTAGCAAAGTCAACTGATAAGAAGGCAACACTAACAGAACAGTTCCATCATCTGAGTTGTAAAACTACATGGCTCTAAGCATGAATTCAGTCATATCATCAGTGGTAACTGGTTGAGAAAGAAGATGAATAATGGGCCAGGGATGGAGTTCAGCGGCACAAGTGCTTGCCTGGCAGGTCAAGGTCCTGAGTTCGATTCCCAGTCACCTCCCCCCTCCTTGGATAAAACAGTTTAAGCCATCCAGTAAGTTGAATCCCTCACCTTGCTGGTGTTTAGATTTGTACCACCCATATCCATCATAATTTCCTCAAATGCAAGTAACAAATTTATTTAAATTCAAACTAATGTAAAAAAATTACTGATTCTGCTTCATGCAAGCAAAATTCCAAACTGAAAATTATTTCATCAAGATCCAGGTTACCTCTCTGCATTTCCTGGCTAGAAGTTGTTCTTTTCTGTTGGTTCTATTCTTAGATGAACTCTTCTAATGTGTGACAAAGTAGCAGCAAAGAAGGACAGTTTTAGCTACATGCCCTTAATCCAAAAACTCTGGAAGGCTGAGGCGGGAGTATCACAATTTTGAGCACAGCCAGAGCAATTCAGTGACTTGGTGGTACCCTGCCTCAAAATAAAACATAAATTTTAAAAAGGCTGGGAATATAGCTCAGTGCAAAAACTCCGAGTTCAATCTCCAATATCTCAAAAAAATGTTTTTTAAATCCAGTCTTATATTTTTTGTTTCCAGTTCAGAACTGGAATATCTTATTTCATTGTTTTCAACATAAAGTGCTAGAGTTAACCTTCATTGAACAGTTCTGCTTAGTCTGGATTATATCCTATCTCACCCAGTCACTGTGGTGAGGAGAATGGGGTGAACATTCCTAGAACCAGATCTGCATCCTCATAAGAGACAGTTTGATTCCTAAGACAACTGGAGCACTTTTACTTAAGATGAGAGTGGATTAACTGTAGGCAGGAAAAGAAATCTAGAGCTCACAATGCACATTTTCTTTAGAAAGTTCTATGGTTGTCGTATGCAAGGAAAGCGTCCCTCTCTCTGGGAAGAGCGTAGCGTATTTCTCCAAAGGGAGGCTTGCCAGCCAGTGGATGGATGTGCCTGCTGCTTCTCAGGCTGTCCTAAGCTCTCCTTTAGCTGCATAACAATTACACCTGGCACACTCACTTGGGAGCATGAGGGAGAATTTTCTTCATCCTTTCTTAAAGATGCAATTGTTTCTGACAGCTGGTGTCATCCGTGGTGACAGATGTCTCTTCTGACTCTCATTCACGGCAGACAGCTAAGCTCAAGGAGACTGCTGGATTCTGAGAATGCTTTTAACTCTTGCTTAGAAAAGCCAGAGTATTGAAACTTTTGAATTTATGGGATCCTCCTAGAAATATATGCATAAGTCGCAGACTCTGTGCTAGTCATCTCTCCCTTGCTTTCACAGATACCTGAGACAATCAACTTACAAAGAGAAGAGATAAGATCAGTGGCAAGGGAGCACGGTCACCTCCTACAGTGCCAAGCCTGGTACCAAGCCTTCACCACATGGGCCTTGGGAGAATTCTGCCCTCAAGGTCCACACTAAAGCAGGCTCTTTCTGCAAGGACCGCGCACCTTTGATACTTACCCTCTCACCAGCCATCACATGGCCTTCAAATTATGTATTCAAATGATTTGGAGTGTACATGAAAGGCAGACATTGGAAATATTTGTCAACTATCTTCCTCACTAGAACACAATACCCAATGCACACAACTCAAAGTAGGAGAGGTTTATTTGGAGCACAGTTTCCAGAGAGAGAGAGAGAGAGAGGATGAGAACACCAGACCCTTCTAGGTCACATCCCCAGTGAGCCACCTCCTGACAGCACATTTGGCTACTGTGCTAATTAATCCACTGATGGGTTAGTGCCTCCATGATCCAATTTCCCCACATCCAAATATATGAGACTTTTGGGGGACATTTTAGATTAAAACTATAATATTGGTTCTTATTTTTATTTTCCACTTTTTTTTTATTTTGAAGAGAATAAAGCCAAATGAAATAAAACAGAATAGAGTCAATCAGAATAAGACAATGAATGTTGTACAGGACTTCAAAACAAGATAAAAGGAAATCAATAATGGCTACCATAATGCCTCTTGTTATTTTCAAATTAACTGCCCATACCATCAGGGATAATAAAATCAAATACAACAGAACAGAATAAAACCAATCAAAGCAAAACAATGAAAGCAATACAGGACTTCAAAACAAGACATTACTTTCCACTTTGTAATTAGGATACTGTGGCCAAGTATGAGAAGTTAAATATGCAGTAGAGGTTACATAAATACATGTGAATGATTGAACAAATGACTGATTATGGGAATTTAAGTGAAATTTAGGGTTCACATGGTTATATTGCATGTGTCTGCGTAGTATGAGGGATGTTCCCTTCCATTTTGGGAAATGAACCCAGAGCCTTTGCCCTGAGGAAACCCTCAGCTATTATCTACCTATCTATCTATCTATCATCTATATATTACCTATCTACCATCTATCATCTATCTATCATCTACCATCTATTATCTATCATTTGCCTATCTATGTATCTATCATTTATCATCTATCTATCATCTAGCTATTATCTATCTGTCTATCTATCTCTTTGTCACCTATCATTATTTTGAGTCTCGAAGTTGCTAAGTTGCCTATGCTGGGCTCAAGTTTGTGATCCTCCTGTTTCAGCCTCCCAGAGTGCTGGGATTACAGATGTGCACCACCATACCTGGCTAGGAGTGTCATTTTTATGTATTACTCATGTGGAAAATGGGCGCAAAATGCTTAGGAAATTTGTACATATATTAATAGGAAATTGATACAATGACTGAAAAGTAGACATGTTAATACAATTCTTGAAACCCCTTCTAGAAATGACTTGACTCTCTCAAATAGCTTTCCTTTTTATAGAATTTTTCAATCCATTTTATATCTTAGTTCACTCAACCCATACTCATGATATAATGACTTCTCTTCCAAACATGTTTACAATCTCATTTTTACTTTGAACCTCATGAAGATGTGATCCCTTGCCCTACCAAAGGCAGGATGCAGGCTCGCTGTGTGATGAGACTTGCACAGAAATGGGAAGAGCAAATAGCAACACCAACACCCAAGTCGAGTCCCTCTGATTCCAAATTTGATGCCTGTCCCCAATGGGCAAAGGTGTCACACAGCCCCCTGTGTACAGGATACCAGCTGCTTCTGTTGAGCCTCAGCAAGTCTTCTGTCTATCGACCTCTTGACTGATGTGTCTGTTTGCTAAGTTTTGCTGGCACATGGTTATAAAACAGGAGTATCCAGACATGTTATATTCCACAGTTAAGACAAATGGTGTCACTTGCTCTAGACTTTGCTATTGAATTTTCATTTATTCTTTTCATCCTTGTTAGTGGACTAGAATATAAGGCTAAAGGTCACCATAAGCACAATTCCCCATAGATCTAGAGATCTACAAGCCACAAGTTTTCAGTGACTGAAAACTGGCAGAGATATAACTTTGATTTTGATCAGCTCATCAAAAATATAAACAGGAGAACAAAAATTTTGAAAGTAAGGGTGATCCGGTCTCTGCCTAAATATCTGACTTGGGATATTTTCTCTTAATGTGTCAACCTTTGGGTGTCTGACTTCTTAACTAAGCTTATTTTTTAAAAGTAGTATTTTTAAACCCCAACCATAATTTGCCATACAGTTTCCTTAAATATATGTACTTAGAGTTTTACTCATTGATGATACAAATAACACTAACAATGCCATGTGTGAATAACTATAGCTTGATAATTCCACCTAGTATTGTTTTTCAAATGAGTTAGAAAAAGTTTTACATAACCTATGGTATTGTTCATTCCCAAAGTGAGTAAATTGAGGTTTAGTGAGTTTGATAATAGCTACATTTTTTAAAGGAGAGATTTTGGATCCAAAGACATATTGGATTCTTAATGTTCCCCATTCTACCAGGCTGCTGGTTTTGGTTGTGTGTTTTTAGATCAAAGGAATAAGTTTTTTACTGATATAGGATCTAGCAAGGTAGTCCAAGCTGGCCTTGAACATGTTCCATGGTCCTCCTGCCTCAGCCTCCCAAGTGGTTGGATTAATGCTAAATGCCACCATATCTGGAGCAGGGATAGATTCTTAAGTCAAATAGGATGAGTAGTAAACTATCATAAGGTAATTTTGGATGTAATAAATAAAATAGAAAACTCGTCATTTCTGTTGATTAGATTCTTTGTTTTGTCTTCCATGGGATAAAGATTTTGCTTTCATGTACTATTATATTCACACTGTATGGAAAACTATGTGTGAATGTTACAATCTCAACAGATGTTTGAATGAAGAACAGCAAGAATAGTAAGAGTGAAAGGAGTTACCATTTCTTGAGTGCCCACCAGATGCCGAACATGACGTGCAGATCCTCACATAGATGAATTTAACTTCATCAAAAGCCAACGAAGATCCCATCATCATCTGTTTCTACAGATGAGAAAACAGAATAGTGGTAAATTAAATGAATGGCTTGAGATTACAAATACGCATGTCACTTTAATTAAATCACCTGGTTCACACAGCCATAAAGATTTTCTACTTAATTTCAAAAAGTGCAGAGTTCTTAGCTTTTGCTCCATCTCTCTACATTGGCCTTTTATAGTATAAAACTTCAGTTCCCAGAAACTCTATTAAATCATCTCCAAGGGCAAATGAATGACATTAAGTGCAAGGTGAGTTTGCAGAGAATTGATTATTTCCTCAGCTGCTATCCGTGGAAATCTACTGAGTCTGCTGCATTCTTAAAAAAACAGTCTATGTTTGACAAATGTACCTGGATATTTTTACACGTTTTCTCTATTGCCTCATAACTAGGAGGGAAGGAGGTGGAATATATCTGAATATTTGTGAAGTACATGACATTGAACCCATAGGTAGGATGGTTTATGAAACTAGCAACGCTTTCTTTCTTGGAAGACTAGAAGTCGCTGAACTCAGGGCACAGGGTATATTTTGTGGGCACATTTACCTGGGTTTGATTTCTGACTACTTATCCCATTTATTTTGGGCAAATTTATATGCTTCCATTACCTCAGGGTAATATAAACATCTTAATCTACTTCTTGTTGCCTCTTAATTAAATACAATAGTATATATACAGAATCTTATATATAACCTGGCACACAGTTGGTTTTTACTAAATAATAATGATTGTAATAGTTGTAAACCAGAGGGCTTTAACAACAGCCAATAGCCATGATATCAATAACTCTCAGGGACTTTCTTCAGTTGTACTTGTACACTCATTTTGTTATGGCCCGGAGGTCCGATTGGACATTTTCTGCTGGTACAATTGACTAGCAGAAAATCAGTTGCTCAAAATCTGCTTGTTCAACTTTATAATGCATGATAGGATTTAGCAGGAATATCTTGTTTGCTATTCTCTTTAGGTTTTGCACAGTTCAATATTAAATAAGATTTGTGCCCTAGGGGAAAAAGAGGAAGAGGGAAATTTAGTTCTAAGTTTCTCTGGGTGTGGAGGTAAAACCCATCTGGAATTAAAAATCTAAGTGTGGATAACTGAGTGTTGAATGTTTGAAGCTGGAGGAAATAGAAGACTAAGGTGAATGGTTGTTATTTCTTGGACAAACTACACCAAGATCTCAGCCAATAAGTCTCATATTTATGAAAGAATACTGTTATGAGGTCTTAGCAGTAGGTCCTACATAATAAGAAAACAGAGCATTGACATATAGTTATTCACCTTATCTCTTGTTATTTAGCTATCTCCTTACCCCCTTCTCATTCCCAAAGGAAGAGACAAATAGTATTGAACACACTGGTTAAAATAAGTCAAGAATGAGAGGCAGATACTCTAGCTGAGAGTCTTTTCGTTGTCTTTTTGTATATGCCACACCTCGGCTTCCTCAACTGAAAAATGAGTGGTGATGTTTATCTCACTGAGTGGTTGAGATTTAAAAGAAGATAAGGCATATAAAACATGTCGTTCCATAAGTCTTAACTCTTCCCATTAATTAAGAAAGAAAGCTTAAGCTTATACATTCTTCATCTGAAGGCTGGAGATGCATGAATAAGTAGATATGGGGTTGAGTGTTTCTAGGTCATAGGCAGCATTTTCAGTGACACTCCATCTTTTTACTATGTTCAACCATATAACCACAGTGACTATCACTTGAAGCCTGCAGGCAAATAGAAAAGTCAGGTAGTAGGTGGCATGTCCTTCCATCTTTCTTTCCTGAAGTCAGACAGAGCCCACAGTTGGGTGTAAGAACTTCACAATCTGCAAGAAGTCATCATTGTCAATTCCAGAAAGGAAATGGTGCCAAGCGCCAGTGACTGTCTTGGCTTAGCCAAGCATAGATCGGCTGAGGTTCAATCTTTGGGATGTGTGCTGGGAGCTGTCCTAGGCTAGGAGAAGCCCTAGCTGCAGAGGCAGTAAGCCAGTAATAGTGTGTCTTTCTTTCCTTCAGGGGTGCCAGGTACAACCTTCCAGCAAATACCCATATCCACACATCTCTCTCTGAGTCCTTCTGTGGTGTCCCACTGTGCCCCACCATTTCCATCCAAATCTGGAAGGAAAATATTATTTCAGGATAAAAGGTTCACAAGTACCAACTCTACTATGCTAATTACATAAAAACAAGGTACCCAGAACAGAACAAAACTGTAACACCCTGTCTCATTTATCTTTGTAGCCCTCAGGTGCAGCACAATGCTCAAAGTGATAACTCTTTTTTTGAAAAGTTTGCTCATTTTCTCAGCACACCGATGTGTTCATTCCTGTAAAGAGGACATCTAATCCAAAACACTGGGTCCACTATGTAGATAAGAATATTGAAGCTCAGAAAAGGGAAGAAAATTTCTCAGGATTGAAAGGAAATTTTTCCAGGTCACGTCCATACTCAGTAGTTTAGCAAGACTAGAGTTCTTTGACTGAAAGCAAATTATCTACTGTAGCAACTTAAACAATAGGCAGATAATTCAGAGGATACTTAAGAAGAATATTAGATGACTTCTGGAATTAAAAGAAGATCTGTAGTCCCGGATGTAGGGAAAGACAAAGGCAGCCATCCTCAGTGAGCTCGGCGGCAAGAACTCTGAAGTAGTCTCTCCAGGGTTCTGCCATTTGATCTTTCAGCTAGCGGGAAGAGTCAGACCCTGGATCTCTACGTAAACAGTGGTCAGGGACTCCAGATCCCATGTTTGACATCGCTCTAGAGTCACACAGGGTCAGAGTCAGTGTCAAATTCCTCAAGGATGGTGAGAAAACAGGAAAACAAAACATGTATAAAACAAATGTATTCTTCCTGTTTACAACTAGATATAGTCTTCAGTGGCAAGCTATATTTATCTTTAATATATAATTTTAACTTTTCAGAAAGTTCAGTGGTAGACATCTTTTTTATAAAAAATGGTTTCTTTAGAGCAGCTTCACACTAATGGATGATGACCAAGGCTCTTGGGGCTACCTCATGATATTTTTTGTGGGGTGTGGCCTTGGAAGTAAGGAAACTTCCTGTTCCAGGGATCAAACTGTAGCCAGAGAATGATTTAGACATGATGGAGTATGTGACCAGCAAAGAATACATTAGCTCACACTGAGCATTTTAATTGCAGTTGGCAGGATTTTAAGAAATGGTTTCAATCACATCTTGGACAGAACCAGCATTTAGCCTGAGGATAAGGAAGACTGGGTTGGGGGTCCACCCGTCCTCATTGGACAAGGCTTTACCTTCCGTGACCTCAGCTTTCAATTTATGTTACGTGGATGTTAAACTAAATTCTTTTTAATGAAATAGTGAAATAAGTAAATGTGAAAATTAATAAATGTTTTAAAAATTAATTAAAATAGACTCCCTCCTTGGATGAATCTTACTTTGATTCCCTTAAACATAGTTTAAAGACACATAGAAATAGACAAGATGGAAACCAGTCAAACACTTAAAAATTATTTTAACTGCATTTTTGTTCTCTCTCTAAAATGTCAATCATCACTAAGCTATTATGGTTACTAGCTTGTGCCCTCTGATGAAGGTATGATTGTTTTGAATGCCTTAATAACCTCAGATGCCCTCTTTCCTGGCCACTGCCTCTCTGAGTAATGTGTCATTTGGACAAACTTGAGGGCACAGGATATCCTTAGGTCATGCAACTCCTGGCCCTTAGTTTTATTATTTTTCCAAGAGCAGACATTGTATGAAATACTGGCATTTAATTGTCACTCCTGGATCTTGTTTGAGGCACTTGGGGAAATTCCTCCATAAATAATAACAAGAAACGAATAAGTATAATGTCTAAATGAAGAGAACCCCTTTGAAGGAATTTTGCAGATGTTACGTCTATTATTTCCTGTCTTGATGTATAATGCAACTCCTTTGGTGGAGCCCATAGTTTCATAGTTATATTTCATTCCCATCCCTGCTACATTGGATGTCAGCAAGTCATCACCTTGAATAATCTGGTACTCTTCTCGGTTATAAGGACAGAGCCTTCATCCTTGCCCTCAAGGAGCCCAAGAATGGTCGGATACAGTGTAAATGCTTTCCACTATCCCCCCCCAACGTGTGAGATATATGTGTAGTTTATGACTTACTACAACACAAACTAAATCTCCTTCCTGCAGAAGTGAGCCCAGGTCAGAGCCCATGTGTTCCATCTGATCAGCTATTTACCGAGTAGGGTGAACAGAATTAAGAAGCAGGCTCATGATGAATATTTGCTACCTCTATAAATGATCTGCCACCTTACAGATTTTTTTTTCTTCTTTTACCTGCAAAATAAATTCATCAAAAGACAGTCTAATAATCAGACTTGTCTGTCCCCTTGATATTGTTAGACGCCAGGGAGTATCTCTCATTAGTAAAAGAGGGAGTTACGGGCTTTTCCTTTGTGAGCCGTAGACAAACTTATCTCCATTTTCATTATTGTAAGTGGTTATGCTGAACAGGTAAGTATTCCCCCTGCTGGGATCATTAGTGCAGCTGGCCAAAGGTGTTCTATTTTAAAGATGCTAAGAAGATAAAGACTCAAAAAGGCTGAGTGAGGGGAGAGTCCTGGCTGCTAAGGTCTTGATTCAGAAAATAATAGGAATGAAGCTTTCACTGGAACGATATTGAAGCTGCCTTTGTCTTAGTCAAGAATTAATTTTTGTTACAGTTAGTGTGTTCCTTCACATGAGTTGAAATACGAAGGAGATTATGGTCTAAAAATACACAAAAGCGTGAAGCTCAAGGTTGGTAATTATAGTCTGACCTCTGCAGAGTCTGAGTTGAAAAATTAAGCATCCATTTTCTCCCTTTTTCTCTCCCGCTAGCCATATGTCCTCTCATTTTTCTTTATTTCTTCACCCCAGCTTCATCCTTCTCTTTCAACGCTGCTGCTGGACCTCTATCCCTGCACATATGGTGGAGGACAGCTGCCCCAGGCTTCCTGATTCACATGTCCTTGACACTCATATGTCAAGCAGTGAAAGAAGACTGAAACAGGAACACCTTTGCCTCCAGGTTTCCAAACCCAGCTGCGCGGCTTTTCTCCACATGTGGTTCAATCAGGGATTTTACGGAAACTTTCAAGGCCAAGTACAGACCCCAACAAAAACAAAACAAAAATCCCTTGCTGAGCATTGTGATGAACTCTTCATGGGTCTTGTCTCATCTAAAATTCACTGAAACCCTAGGAGACTGATATCGCGATCTCATTTTGTACAAAAAAAGCAGCATCTCAAAGAGGTCAAGTCAGTTGCTAGCATTTGAACCAACTCTTTTCACTTTCAAGATCTGTGTTTTTATCATGATGCTACAAAGTCGTTACGGTTTGTATCTAAAATGCTGTCAAAAGTCTCACGTGTTCAGAGGTAGGGCTTTTGGAAGGTGATTGGAACTGGGGAGCTATGCATGCTCATCAGTGCGTTAATCCCACTGGTAACTGGTAATCACAATGTTACCCTGTTGTGCTGATAGGAAGTGAGGTTTGGTTAGCAAAGGAGGGTCACTGGGCCCTGACCTGAAAGGGTGGGTTCTTGTCCTTGGCTCCTCCCCTCTCTCCATTTTCTGGTTTTCTAGCCACTCTGGTTTGAGTAGCTTTCGATTGCCAGATCTTTCTACCACGGGGCCAGTTCGTTGTAGAAGAAACCCTCTGAAACTCTGAGCCAAAACAAACCTCTCCTCCTTTAATTTGTGGTGTTAGGTATTTTGTCCCAGCAATAGGAAAGTGAATAATGTAAACGCACCTCAGAATTTCTTATAAAGTTCATTTAAATGCAGGTTCAGAAATACTGTTTCGGGCTGGGGATTTAGCTCAGTGCGTAAGTGCCTGCCTGGCAAGCGCAAGGTCATGAGTTTGATCCCTGGTACCAAAGAAAAGAAAAGAAGAAATCATAAATGCTATTT
>RJWT010006873.1:0-28430 GCA_004365215.1 Cuniculus paca | reverse complement strand
ATTGGATCAGGACAGTTCTGGGTGTGGCTGAAGGTGTCTATTAAAGGCACCTGGGTGTGAGTGGCACCAACCAATAGGCTTGTAGCCCGAGTGGAATAGAAGGGAAACAAAGAAGGAAGTCCCACTTCTGTTCTTCAGAGGAACTCCAGTCTTCACCTTCATCTTCAATGTCATCTCCTGGTTTCCTGCATGGATTCATCAGCCTCCTGACACAGACTCGCATGGGACACTACAGTGAGCTCCAGGCCTTCGACCTTGGACTGGATCCTTTGGATCTGCAGCATGCACAGACTTTTGCACTCTTCCACACCTGTCTCTGCAGGCGGCCCTCGTAAGCTACCTTGTAAATCCTTATTATTTATATATCTTATATTAAATATGTTTCTCTAGTGAGCGCTGACTGATACAATGGGCAATGAAGATTTTATTGTAGCAAGGCCAGTTTGAAGAAGACACAATGAATTTGTTGATTCTAATGAATGAAACCTGTCCACATGAGTGCATATAACTCTAACAAGTTTCTTAAAATTTTTCATTTGATCCACAATATAGAATAACCTTTGCCCATTCTTTGAAAACAGTAAGATATGATTGGTGGCTGCATGCTCAAGTGGTTTTCTTCCCTCCATTCTACACATCATCATTATATGTAAAATCATTGAGAGAGGAAAAATGATAGATTCCATATTGTGCAACATATTGCTGTATTCAGATGGTTTTGTCCGTTTCTTAAGAAATCAGGCAAGAAAACTCGGCTAATTGGAGGGCCTTTGAAGCCCACATATGAATTTCGGTGATGAGGACACATCAGGGTCCACACTCTAATAAGTGGCTCTAGGGTCAAGGAAATCAAAACGTTGTCTTCCTATGAGAGGTGTCCACAGGAACCAGAAGTGCCTGCAGCCTGCCGACATCACACTCCTAGAGTCTGGGCTAATGTCTGTATTAATTTAACTTTTTGCTGGAATTGCAGTTCAAATTTTTCTTTTAAATGAATCACTGCTTTACAAAATGAAAAATCCATAAAATGTAACAAGGACTCTGTGACAATTAGTGCTGTATGCTCTTTTGAAATCTTCTTTTGGAAACTGAATTCTTCATGGTTCAGATACTGTTCCAACAATTAATTTGAAAATTTGCCATATTTTTTCTGAATTAGTACTCTTTGTTCTTCCCCATAGTAAAAGATGAGAAACTGCAGACTCCTTACCTTTCTAGCAACCTGGTTGAAACCACAAGTTAAATGACAGCGATGCTAATCACCCTTCTGGGTCTCTTAGGGCCAGTGAGGTTCAACACGGCGCCTCTCAGCAGCCTCTGGCCTCAGAGCTCAGCCTCTGAGAAGAGACAGTGAGCGTCATTTGTCAGCAGTGTGGTAAGATCTGAGGAAATCATTTCCAGAACACTTGCAGGTACAATACTTCTCAATTTCATAGTTACTAATTTAATCTCTCTAAGTTCAAACTTAACCAATCACTAATTTAATCAGCAGTTTTGGGGAACTTAATATGCATTAGGCTGGAAGTTAGATACTGAAGATACACAAGTTTCTCCAGCCAGAACTCTGGAAGTCAGCCGTGGTTAATGATATTCCCTCATCTCCCACATTTAATCACTTAGCTAGCCCTGTTGCTTCTACTTGCAACAAAACAAAAACCTCTATTATTTTCCATTTCTTTTGCAAAAGTTCAAGCTCTCATCATCTTTGCCTCTGTCACAATAGTATTTATCCATCCATCTACCTACCCATCCACTCAGACATCCCAAAGAAGAGAGAAAACTTTAGAATGAAGGAAAAATCAGTTGGTGACTAGCACAGTGATGATCATAAACCAGGGTTCTGTCGCTGGAAACAATGGCACTAAGTACAGATGGATTAAATTTTAGTTTGGGGTTTCACATTCAGACAAAAGCTGCTATTTATCTTTGACTTTGGCCTTTGTAAAGTGACATAACTGAATGTCTACCTCAAAGTCATATTTTACATCCTTAAATTTGACAATAATTAAGCATTAGTTGATCATGTAAATTTTTAGCATTATGATATCAGTGATACAAGGTATATCCTTAAGTCTTATTTTTGATATCTGAAAATTCATTTTAAACTCTGTGTAAACATTCTAGATATGATTTTGAATAAAAATGTATTTTGTGACTTAAATTCTACTAAGAATCAGAATAAAAATTGTATGTATTAGGGTTCAGGGCATAGCTTGGTGGTAGAGGGTGTGCTTAGCAAGTGTGTTCAGTCCCTAGCACCAATACAAATCCAAGTGCCATTGTTAAGTCTTTCAACCAGTTAAATAAAGACATTGACAAAACAAAACAACAAAAACCCTTTTAAGATATGTATTTAAGTTTCATTTATCAAGTCCTATTAAGGTTGTAACTCAAGAAAGCATCTTCTTTTAGATTTTTCTGAATCTTGGTAAGATTAACTGAAAATGGAAGACCAACTTTCACACTTCCAAATTAAAAAAAAAAAACTTGAAAAAGCATGTTCAATATCATGGATATTGTTGCTCAATAATATGGACCATTAGCCCATGACAAACCACCGTTAGGGTAATTATAGCACAGACTCTAAAGAACATAAAGATAAGAGACTATCAGAGAAAAATCAGGGAAGCAAAAGTCATACTGATCTACTGCAGTTGGCAAAACAGTATTCCAAGACTGTGACTGACAATGCAGAGAAATTACTATATCTGCTCTGTGGTTTCAAACTTCCTAACTCCACTACACATTAGCCTGCTCACTGTTTATTGCTTGCTTTTCTGAAAGCAACATATTGTTACAGGCAACTTAGTTAGATGAAAATATTTTAGGCAGTCACACAGGGTTAGGTCCTCAAAGAAACCAGTGCAGAAGACCAGAGACCTTGCAACCTCGGAGGAGACAGACATCTCCCACTGTGGACCAGGCCTCAAGACACAAGATCAAAAAAATACACCCACGTCCTAAGGATCCATATTCAAAATAGGTCTCGATCACCCTGAGGAAGCCGGGCATCACCATCCCAGCTGCCTAGAAGCAGAGTCACTGCTCTTTAAGCATGCCCTCTTGCTGTGTGACTCGCTTCCTCACGTGTTCCTGATTTAATCAATTTTGCCTGAACACTTAATCTTATTGGTTGAACATAGTTCTGTCCCACCTCATCCCCACCTTGTGAGTTCTCATGTTTTTCCCACCTTAAACCTGCCTCACTTTGTGGTTTTACTTGTAAAAGTCCCTAGAAAAGACAGTCTTTGGCAACCCACTTGGGACCCCTTCTGTCTATCTCTCTGACAGAAGCTTTCTTTCTCTCAGTAAATATATTCTGCTCTTAACCGCCATTGTTCCTAAAATTCATTCTTTGACTTTAGAGAATGCGAACTTGTACAGGACATACAGTAGCTTGGGAGTTTCATTCCCCTATATCAATGTTACTCTCCCCGTATATTTTTCTTTTTTTTGTTTGTTTGTTTTAGTACCAGGGATCAAACTCACGACCTCGCGCTTGCCAGGCAGGTGCTTACGCCACTGGGCTAAATCCCTGGCCCTTCCCTGCATATTTCTCAAAACAAGTAAGAAACTAGATACTCACACAGAAAAAGTCACTTGCCTGAAGTCACATTAGTAAATGGTGGAAACAAGTATTAGATGAGGAAGGTTTTAATTCCATACTGTTTTAATTGACATCTGAGCAGTATTGAGAATGTTTTGAGCAAAGTAAAATAATTCTTAAAATATGACTAGGAATATTCATTTCCTGAATTACATAGACATAATTCACTCTGCAGAGCCCAAATGGAGCTGATCTTTGATTTTCCTTCCGTGTTGGGCCTAGGGTTCCTTTTCTGTTTCTAGTTCTTAAACTAAAGAGAATTGTGTTAACTTTTCAAAATAAATGCTCCTCTGACATATCAATAATCACAAAGACAATTTAAATGATAAAATCTTACAATGAATGTGAAGTGAAGTGAAATCCAATTTCTTCTGAGTGTATAATTATTTTTGAACATAAAACTGTGTATTCTGAAAAAAGTCATGAATTCTACTGAAAATAGTAATAGTAAGCCTTTCCTATGTTTATCTTTAACATAATACATCATTATTTATACCAAAATTTTAATATATCTGGTTAAGTTCAATTCTGTTAAAAAAAAAAAAGAGAGAGAGAGAGAAACCAGGCGCCATGGCATACGCCTGTAATCCCAGCACTCAGGGGGCTGAGTCAGGAGGATCGCCAAAAGTTTGAAGCCAACCTGGGCTACAAAGTGAGTTCAAGGCCAGCCTGAACTGCATAGTGAAACTCTGCCTCAAAAAAGATTCCCCTCCCAAAAAAGAAAAATATTTCTCTATGTGACAAGAAGTGCATGCTAGGTTGTGAAGACACAGATTTTGTACTTACATTTTTCTATCTGATCTCAATTATAAATAAAAAACTGGGCACAGAAAAGTATATCCTTGGACAAGGCAATGATTTTTAAATAAGACTATGTAGTTAAACAATCAATTGGCTAAGATTTGAAAAAAATAATCAGGAAGCATACAAGCATAAATAAAATAAATTTCAAGTCATAAAGACTGACTTGAAAATTTTAAAGAGAAGTAAAATTTACCTATAGTTGTTTCACCCTTTTTCCTGAAAAATTCACTTTGATCATTTTCATGTGTTATTTAACATTCTTTACATGTTTTATAATAAATGTGTGATATTTCAACATGGGATTATGCCATAATTTAACAAAATTATCTTTTGCTTGGTAACAATTTTTTCAATGTTTTCATTTTTTGGTTTTAATAATATAAAAAAATCCCTCTGGAATGAAAATATTTTTTAAAAATCAGCTTTTTAAAAAAGTGTAATAGGTTTACAATATAATATACCCATTTAAAGTTTTTATTTATGGGAATTTTGAAAAAGTTTATACCTATCCAAATACTGTTATAGTTTGTGTCTAGATTGCCCTCCAAGCCTCATGGAAGTGGCTGGATCTAGCGTTTGTGATTGGTTTGTTGTCTAGTGCTGGGACTGGCAGTGTGAGTGCTGCACCTGCCCAGGGCTGGAGCCAGCATACAATGTAAGGTTGGGTATGAGGCGTGCTTTCCTCTTTTTTTTTTGCATGGTTTGCTCTTGCTGCTTGCAGCCACCATGAGCGGCTGCCCCTCCACCACACCACCCTGCCTTGGAACCAGCTGAGTATGGACTAAAACCTCCATAACTGTAAGAAATAAACCTTCCCTCCCCTGATTTGGAGTGTTGGATATTTTGTCTCAGCAACAAGAAAAAAGTAACCAAGACAAATACTATTACAATGAAGACACAGAATTTTAATCAACGAAAGTGGCTCTCTGTGTCCCCTGATTCTTTGCCCAGGCAACCTTTGATCCATCTCTAAATAAACCATGCCTGTTCAAGAATTTCATATAAATAGAATCACAGAGCAGGCAGGCTTTGGGATCTGGCTTTTTTCACTCAGCCGCATGTGTACCCATCCACTTGTTTATATGTGACAATAGAGTAGTTCACTGCTTTTTATTGCTAAGTGGTGGATTTATCATGATTTATTTATGCTTTTTCCTATTAGGATATTTGTGTTGCTATAGGTTTTGGCTATTTTGAATAAAGCTTCTGTGAACATTTGTTTATGGATTTTCAAGAGAGATGCTTTTGTTTCTCTAGGGCAAATACCTAGGAGTGGGATATCTGGATCACATGTAAGTAAATGTTTAACATCATAAGAAGCCACCGAACTATTTACCACCAAGTATTCCGCTTGCTTCAAACCCTGGTCAACACTTGGTGTGGCTAAACTTTTTAACAGTAGGTTTACTGATAGAATTGTAGTGGTAGCTCACTGTGCTTTTAATTTGCATTTCCCTTGTGATGCACAATATCGAGTCTTTTTGTGTGTTCGTTTGCCATCTGTATATTTTCTTTGATGAAGTGTCTCTTCTGATCTTCAGCTTATTTTTAATTTTTAAATATTTATTTATTTATTTATTTTTGCAGTGTGGGCATCAATAGGGTCTCATATATGCTAGGCAAGCATTCTATTACTGAAAACTTCCCCAGGCCTTTCCTATTTTTAAATGGGTTGTTACTCTTACTGAGTTTAGAGACTTCTTTATATATTCTGGATGCAAATCTTTCTGTCGGAAGTATGTAATGCAAAAAATTTTCTCTCACCTGGTGCGTCATCCTTTTCTTTCTTGATTTGTGCGTGCATGCATGTGTGTATGGTGTGTGTGGTACTGGGGACTGAACCTAGCGCCTTCACACTGAGCTACATCCCCAACCCTTTTTTATATTTCATTTTGAAACAGGGTCTCACTAAGTCACTAAGGTGTCCAAACTAGGTTTAAACTTAAACTTGTGGTCCTCCTGCCTCAGCCTCTGTTAATGACATTGCTATCATTAAGCAGATTCATCACTCGCACTGCTCCAGCCTTAGTTAGGTGGTACTTTTCTTCAAAATTTTATACATCTTTTTAATCTCATTTGAAGTGAGGGGTTCCTATGCCTTTTTCTCTTCATTCTCTGCAGATGAGATCTTGTCCATAACCTTTTGCTGATGAGAGACCAACATCTACAATTCCACAGCAAGAGAGACAGACAAAGAGACAGAGAGAGAGAGAGACAGAGAGACAGAGAGAAAGAGAGACAGAAAGAGAAAAGAGAAGTCATTGGCTCTTTTGTGACCCTGTGACTTTCCGCATCACATACTACTACTCATATTGTAAGTCATTGCTCATTTATCAAGTTAAAAGTTATCAAAATGTTTGCTCAAATTACAGAAAAAAATCCCAGAACAAGTTACTTGCAATCTAAGGTTTTACTGTATATGTATATATTTTTTTATCTGATTCCCCCAGTATGATTTTAAGAATCATCTGTGTTATATAGCACATTATCAATAGTTGTGACAGGCAGCCCAAAGATAGCCCTCAATGTCCCACATCCTTTTTAATATTTGAGGATTAAGATGCCCAGGTATGAGTGTATATGAGAAAATAGACCAAAGGCCAGGCTTCAGAAGCAGCAAACCCAGCAAGGTCACACCCAGCTTGTAACCAAAACTTCTTGTGTCCTGGAGTCAGCCAGATAGCAATTCAGTAGTATCATCCTACACAGGAAGGATGCTTTCTGCATGCTGTGATTGAAGTCACTCAGAATCACTGTTGCCTGAAATCTCTCTCGCAGGAAGTTTGCTAAAGTTCCTGAAATTCTTTAGAGTTGTTTTTAAAGCATATATCTGCTAGCAGATCTTGTTAAAATGCAAAATACTCTCTTATAGAACTCAAGCCTTAATCCAGGCCCACCTGTTGAGCATATTGGAATGGATTTGTTTACAAGTTTATGGGACAATTTAACTTCAAAGAATTATTCATAGGAAGGGATTTTTTTTCCAGTGATGAGTATCAAGCCCTCGGGTCTCCCACATGCTGGGCAAGTGTTCTGTCACTGAGCTACATCTCCAGCTCAGCAGAAAGGAAAATTTTGTAGGATAGATTCCCAAAAGGGTCTGAAACATGGGATGCCCTTAGTAGATTAGAATCAACTGAGTTTAACAAGTCCCCAGATCTTAGTGGCTTTAGCGCCAAGTTTATTTCGTATTTAAGTGATGGTCTGCATTGCCCTACAAAGCTTTCGAGGACCCAGGGTGACAGGCAGTGTCATGTTCAACACATGGCCTCAGAGATTGCTTCCCAACCAGGAAGAGCACTGGGGAGCGAGTTTGAGAGGCTTGATGGATCAGCTTCTAAGTCATACCACTCTCTCCTTTCTGTCAGAATGCAATCACAGGGCCCCCCACTAATTTCCAGGGAAGCTGGCCAGTGGTCTAACTGTGGAGCCTAAAAGTTGAAGAAAGTAGACTTCAGTGAACAAATCACAGTCCACGAGGAGCTAGGCCATGAGTGGGATTTAGCTTCCAAGTTTAGATATTTTAAGGCCTTGTTGAAATCAGATGGAAAGTATGGAAATAAAGTTCAGTGCTAGCTACCTGGTGTCCTGTAATATATCACTGTAAAATTCAATGTCTGAAAACTGCAGTGAAATATATTTGTTGTTTCTTTTGAAGCAGAAATTCAGAATCCAGTTGGTGTCTGACTTGTTGTAGCTCAGGGTTTCCAGTGAGGTTCATTCACACATTGGTTGAGACTGTGTGTAATGTTCCTACTAACGTGTCATTTAAAGTTTTCCTTGAGAGTGGAAAACCCACTCCAAGGTGGTGCATTTTCATGGCTGTCAAGTTGGTGCAGGATCCTGGTGGAGGCCTCAGTTTCTCTTCCTATGAGCTCAAGTGTCTTTATGAAACCATCCTAGTTCATTTCAGAATGACCTAAGAGAACATGGTGGTAATTTTATTGTTCTTTGTGACCTAATCTAGGAAGTCTCACTGTCACCTTTGCCATACTCTGTTGGTCACAAACAAGGCATTATTCATTATGGAAAGAGATATACAAAGAAATGAATAGGAGGCAAGGACCACAGGGTGTGTACAATTGACTGTTCTTTCTATTAATTAGTGCCACATTGATGAACTGTGCAAATTAGCTTCACATGCTAAAAGCAGACTAAATCAAACTGATTTAAAACCTATATATCCACCTTTCTTGAGCATAAATAACAAAACAAATCACCTAACAATTTCTGAAGAAAGTGCCAGAAGAAGTTTCTTTGTTTTCTATTTTAAGTTCTCATTCTCCCTTCATAGTAAGCGGACTCCACCTTCTCCATCCCGTCTGCCCAAGCACACACCCCTCTTAGATTTGGATCTGGGAGCATATTTGTAACTATTAGTGTTCTTCTCCTCATAATCTCCCTTTCTCATTAAGCACATAAAATAGAAATAAAATGTAGACTTCATCTTTGCTTTCTTCCTGGAGCTCTTATTAAGAATAACCTGAAGTTTTTAAGAGGAAAATTAACCCTCAAGTACCCAAATTCACCCTGGCAAAGATCAGGCACTAGATTTACTAACAATCTAGTCATCATTGTGTGTAATGTTTCTACTACCCCTCACATGTGAAATAGTTAGCTAGGATTTCCAAACGCAATGTAGACATAAACTCACAATGCAGCACTCTACAGGCTATAGCTCATCACAAGCAAGCTCAAAAATAATCTGCCAAAAAACATTAACTTGCAGCTGACAATATGAACTTCTGGAAATTTCAATATTTCAAATTTCAATATGAATTTCTGGAAAAATTCCTTAAAACTATTTTTTGGTTGGAAACTGTGAAATAGCACCACAGTTTCCCTTCTTGTATCATCAAATTCATAGGGCTTAGCAGCCAAGCAGACCACCTGAGATGTCTTAGTTATTTTTCTCATTGCTGAGACAAAATACCCAACACTCAAAGTTAAGAGAGGAAAGGTTTATTAAGCTCACAGTTTGTAGAGGTTTTAGTCTATAGTCAGCTGGCTCTTAAACAGTGTGCCATGGCAGACAGGTATTGCAGAGGAGAAAGAGTTTATGGTGGGTAGAAGATAACAAAGCCACAAGGGATGACCACAACTCTTTCTGTCTTTTATGTCTTATCTAGGCTATTTAGGGCAGGTAGCACTCACACTTTGTATCCTAGTGTCCTTGATCTTAGCATGTACCAAGAATCAATTCCAGAATTACATACTTTACATTCAGCCACCTCTGAAAAATCCCCAACTATGCCCACATGAGGCGTTGGGAGACATCTAAACACAAACCATGACATTCTGCCCCTGGCCCCCCAAAAACTCATGCATATGTCTTTATGCAAAAGGCATTTAGTCTAAGAGTTGCCACATTCTTAACAGTTTTAGCATTGCTGAAAAGTCTAAGTCTAAACACTACTCTGAGATTTAAGGCAAACTCAGCTGTGAGCACCTACATAAATGAAAAATTTTAACATTTTTAATATTTAATGGCACAAGAGAGATATTTCTATTTTTAAAGTTATAAACAGGAATAGTAAAGAAGAGGAACAAAGCAAGATCAAAATCTAGGGAAACATTAATTCTTGTAGTTCTATGTCTAGCATCTGAGGTAATCTGTGGCAAGATATGAACTCTCAAAGGCTTGCGTGACTTTTTCCCTATAGCACTGCTGTTGGTTGTAGCTCGCACAGCTTTTATTTTGGGCCTGTTTTACTTTCTCGTTGTAGCTTTTTTCAGACAACGTAAAATTCTTTTCTTTAAACTTTTGGAGTCTCTACTACACCTTTGGCTTTACACTTGTAGCTTCACACACTGCCCTCTTAGGGGCACATTACCTGGTCTGCCAGGCATTTTTTTGAAATCTAGGTGGAAGTCTTTATGACCTCACAACTCTATTCTGTGTGCGTTTAAAAATGGCACCACATGGATGATGCCAAGGTCTGTCCCCAGCTGAATCAACATCCAGGCTTCTTTTTCTCTTGGCTGTAGGGATCGAGCACCGAAGAACTATGTCTTGAGAAACAACTTTTCTAGGACAATGCCATTTTATAAAATTGTGCTCCGGGGCTCTTTTTTAAAAGTAAAGCCTACTCATTTTGTAATTTTGAGGCTGTGAAGGGTAGAGTCTTGGGTTTTGTAATGTCTTCAGACTATCTTTTTTTATTGTCTTCTACTGAAATATTTGGCTTTTTCTTGATAATCTTTTTCACAACTAATTTCTCTTGTTTTATCTTTACAGACCACAACTTTACTAGAGCTTTCTTTTTGGCCAAACACAATGTTTTGAATCATTCTGCAGGGCTCTTTGCTCTTGATTTTTTTTTTTTTTTTTTTTTTTTTTTGCAGCACTGGGGATTGAACTCATGACCTTGCGCTTGCCGGGCAGGCGCTTAGACCACTGAGCTAGATCCCCAGCCCTGTTTTTGAGACAGGGTCTCACTATGCCATTCAGGCTGGCCTTGAGCTCACTCTGTAGCCCAGGCTGGTCTCGAACTCACAACGATCCGCCTGTCTCAGCCTCCTGAGTGCTGGGATTACAGGCGTGAGCCACCATGCCCGGCTTTTTGCTCTTGATTTTTAATATAAATCTGGCTAAAAGTTCCCAAGAGCAACCATGCCATGGCCTCAATATCTTCTGCAAGATTAATTAGCCTGCCCTTAATCTTAGTCTCAGGCAAAATCTCTGAACAAAAGCAATGTGCAGACAAACTTTCTGCCAAGATATAACACATATTGTCTGGAGTCCAACAGCCAATGCAGTCCTTCTTCCCAGCAGAACCCTCCCAAGCCTGGTCTTTGCTGACAAAATTTCTACCAGCCTTCTGATCTTCTGAGCTCTAACCAGAATCTCCCGTCAAGTACAGTATAAGGCATTCTAGCTCTACTTTTTCAGCTGGCATCTCCAAACCTTTCCAATCTTTTCCCACAAGCCATTCCCAAAGGTTCCTTATGAACATGGTCAGGTACAGTCACAGCAACAGCCTCACTTCTGGTACAAAATTCTGTTTTAGTTACTTTTCTTTTGTTGCTGAGACAAAAATAGCCAATACCCAAAGTTAAAGGAGGAATGGTTCATTTAGCTCACAGTTTGTAGAGGTTTTAGTCTAAAATTGACTAGCTGTAAGGCAGAGTGGTTTGGCAGACAGGCATCCCAGAAAAGAAAGAGTTTATGGTGAGTAGAAGGTAGCAAAGCAAAAAGCGACAACCACAGGTCTTTTTCATATC
This sequence comes from Cuniculus paca, assembly GCA_004365215.1. NCBI lineage: Eukaryota > Metazoa > Chordata > Mammalia > Rodentia > Cuniculidae > Cuniculus > Cuniculus paca. The sequence continues at coordinate 16,795 of RJWT010006873.1, read as the reverse complement.
TTATCTAGGCTATTTAGGGCAGGTAGCACTCACATTCTTAATCCTAGTGCCCTTGACTTGGCGTTGATCCATGAATCAATTTCTGTAGCACACATTTGAGATTTAGCCACCCCTGAAAAAGCCTCACCTACGACCACATGAGCTTTGCAGAGACATCTAAATACAAGTCATAACAAGGGTCATCTGGAAATGCCCTGTTTTTTTCCTTCTTGTTTGTGGATGTGGACATGAATGTCTTTGGGTAGCATTTCTGAAAATCATTTGGTCACCTGCAGCAGCAAATTAGTATAATTACTCTAATGTCATTTTCATGGTGGAAAATATTATCAGTGTTATTTATGCTACTTGATTAGGGAAAAAAAAAGATTTTTCAAACTTTACTGAAACTATAAATGATGCCCATGAAACATGACAATGATAAATGTGTAGTTGGAAAAAGCTGTTTTTCTCAGTAGTCTGTGCAGCCTCACTTCACAAAATGGGATCTGACTTTGAGAGAAAGTCAGATCATCATCTTTATTTGCTGATGAGAAAAAAATATCAATCAAATTGATATATACATTAAGTATTAAGTTTACATTAAATTTATGTTATTTCTTCAAGGAAAACACTAAGTTCTATGATCTTTACGATTGCTTTAATGCCCCCCAGTTCATGTGTTAAAGTCCTAACATTCATGGTGATAGCATTAGCAGATGGAACCATCATGAGGCAGTTAGGGTAGGAGGGCAGAGATCTTATGAATGGGATTAGTGCCTGGTAATGGGATAAAAATGCCTGAGGGACTTCTTCCCCACCATGTATGAGGACATAGTGAGGAAATCCACCCTAGAACTATAGATACGTTTAATTGTTCTTAAGCATAATGTCAGCAATTTCTCTAGAAATGCTTTTGAAAATGTTATGCTAGATGTTATTCAATGTGCATCCAATACTCTCAATTGGAAGATTATTTTTTTAACCTCAATTTAGTTTTAAAAAAGTTTCTCTGGAAAAATTCCACATCCCTGACTGCAGAATATCTGATTCCTCTTGGATCACAATTATCAGGACAAGAGGATAGGAGTTGTCTCCTTGAAGTCTTCAGCGGAAAGTGCCAAAATGAAGAATATCAGAATCTGTCAGAAACAGTTTTCTCTCTTACCTCACTGGACTGAAAAATCTACCTAAATCAGACTTACCCAGGATAAACCTCCTATACTGCTCTAAACCTGACATACTGTCTCAGAACTTTCTAATATTTTTGTTTGCATGTGGGCACACAGGCCCCCATGGGTTTCCAGGACAAGCTGCTGCTCTTCTTGTCAAACTAGATGGTCCAACCCTATGCAATCTTCAAGAAACCTTACACTCACATGACACAGGGCATGTACCTCCATTATAGCAGCTGTCCTTTGCAATGTTAATTGCAAGTTGGTCTTCCATACCAGACTAGAAGATCTCTGCAGGCAGGCATTACCACTGGTGAACCTTCAGTACTCAATGTAGACTCAGTAGAGTGCACATAGCACATGCTCAATTACCTAAAGAAGAAATAAATAGGCAAATTACATATTCTCTAAGTATGCTTTATATTCTTTATTATGTTCTTTACCACTTTTCAAGATAAAGGACTTTATTTTCAGGCATTTTGTTTTTGTTTTCATTCTTTTTTTTTGTCCTGGGAATCAAACTCAGAACCCTGTGCTTGACTGGCAGGCACTGTTCCACCAAGCTATATCCCCGGCTCTTCTTTATATATTTCATTGGGAAATTATCCTCTTTGCAATTTTTGGATGTCCTGATCTTTCTCATAAAAGTTTCAAATTATATTCCTTATGTTTATAATATAGAGGAATTCATCAACCTAAAAGATTTAAGCATGAAATAGGCATTGTAGTTCAGCTACCTGAAGCACAAACATATCATGTGTTATTGTTACTAGGTTTGGGGGTGTTGTAGTCTCCCCCCAAGAAGTGCTTTCTAGATTCTTTCTGTCCTGAACAAAGAATTGTTCAAGATAAGTGCAAACAGTAGTGAAGTTTTACATTTATTTATTTATTTATTTATTTTGGCACTGAGGATGAAACCCACGACCTCATACTTGCCAGGCAGGCCGCTAAGCTATGTCCCCAGCAAGTTTTACATTTATTAAAGTTAGAAAACAAACAGGGTCTACAGAGCAAGGTTGGGCCAAGTAAAAGCAGGAAAATAAGCATGCCTTACAAGACAAAAGTAGGCACAATGGTCGAGAGCCCAATGTTAACTCTCCTTTTTTTTCCCCTACTCTTCAAGCTGAGACCAGGTCTAGGCCATCCTATCCAGAACAGCTCTAGTTCTCATGAGAAGTCCACTTTCAGGGCTTTGCAAACTGTTCTGCACATATGTCTTGGGATTTTGTAATTAACAGGTCGTCGTACCTACTTCCCCAGCCAACTTTGCCACTCCCTAATCTCCTGTCTCAGTATATATGCACAACTGTAAATAGTATTATTTCTTTGAGCTCTGTTCCATCACCTTGAACATGAGCAGACTTGTAACTACTTCAAAAACACGTGTCAGACTGGGTATGGTGGCCTATGCCTGTAATCCCAAGTACATGAGAGGCTGAGACAGGAGGATCACAAATCCAAGGCCATCCTGGGCTACATAGTGAAACTCTGTCTCAAAACAAAAAATAAATATAGATCAGCGGTAGAGTGGTTCTGGGTTCAACCTACCTGCAACCAACACACACAGACAGACACACAGACACACACACACACACACACACACACACACACACACACAGGCATGCATGCACTAGGAAAAGTGATACTATTTGACTTCAGAGGCTATGTCATTCAGACACCTGTAGCTCCTGCCTTGGTCCCTGGAACACTTGCACTTGGAGCTCTCAGTAGCCATTTTATTACTCTACCACCATTGAGGCTGCCATGCTGTGAGGATACTCAAACCACATAGAGTCCTAAGCTGATAGCCCCAGAAGAGTCACCCTTTGAATCATCTCAAATTAGGTATCAGACACGTGAACAAGGAGAGCTGCAAACACTCCAGCCTTTCTAAATAAAACTGTAGACATTGTTCCTCATTGTACCTATTTCAAAGCTCCGACTTGAATCTGTGAACAAAATAAAATGGTTGTCTCACCACTAAATTTGGCAAAGTTTGTTATGTAGTAATAAATAATCAAAACACCACTATTCTCCATACAATTATAACCTCTTTCTTGGGCTGTAGCGGTAGCATTCTTTCTGTATTCTGCATTCTTCTCTTTATCTTTTTTCCTTTTATTCATTCTCCACATAGGAATAAAATTGGTGGCTATTATAATGTAACAGTTTGCATTTTATCATAGGCTGCCAGTATGTGATAATGAAAGACAAAACATCAAAAGATGAAAATTATCAATATAGAAAAACACATTGGGTGATATAATTATATAATTATTTTCATGGGCCCAAAACAAACAGAAGACCACAAAATAAAATTGCACAAAGACTTATAAGTACATGGAAAGATGCCAAAAGAGAGGTAATATAAGTAAAAAGTAAACATCAAGATGACAAGTTTAAAACCAATATTATCAAGAATCATGTTAAATGTAAATAATCTAAACAATCAATTAAAGGCAATAATTTTCTTAGTACATGATAAAGCAGGATTAGAGTATTTGGCATGTACAAGAAACTCATTTTAAATCTTTAAAAAAAAATCAAAGGTAGAAAATGAAAAAACAACATGAAAAGAATAAACAAAATATGGAGTATTACTGATACTGAAGAAGTAGATTTCAGAACAAGGAATGTTGTCAGTAATAAATGGAGACATTTAATAATGATAAACACATGAGTAACTAATGAACAAGTTTCAAACACTTAAAGCACACCAGGTATAGTGGCACACACCTGTACTCCCTGCACTCAGGAGGCTGAAACAGAAGGACTTCCATGAGTTTGAGACCAGCCTGGGCTACATAGTGAGTTCAAGGCTAGCTTGAACTACACTATGAGACTCTGTCTCAAACCCCATACCTGCAGATATTTTTTATACATGGCCTTTGTCAAATAGAGAAAACTCATTTCTATTCTTACATTGGCAAATGTTTTTATCATAAAAAAGTAAGCATTTGTCAAATGCTTACTTTGAATCTATAGAGATGATCGTATGATTTCTGTCTTTGGTTCTATGAATAGGGTGTGTTATAATGACTGGTTCACATATATTAAGCCAATCTTTCATTTTTGGGATAAATCTACCTTGGTCATGTCATATAATCTTTTTGTTATGCTGCTGGACTTGCTAGTATTTAGAGGACTTTTGCATCCATTTTTATAAGGGATATTTGTCTGTAGTTTTTTCGTGATGTTTTGGTTATCAGAATAATATCAATCTGCTGTTCTTCTCTTTGCTCTTTGAGAACCAACCAGGTTCCTCCATCTCTCTCTTTCCTGGACACTTGGCATAGCTAGTGCCTTCAGCTTCAGTCTTACATGTTTTTTTTCTTTTTCAATTTCTTTTTCTTTAGTATATGTTTGCTATAAATGATAATTACATTTATCTTGGGGAATTGGTAGATATATATATCATGTATTCATCATTTTTGCTTCTACTTCTCCCCATCTTGTTTTCTCCCACTTCCCAAGACCCCTATTCATCTCCATAAAATTTACCTCATTATCAAATGTCTTCTTAGTGTGGCCATCTCTGGTCACTGTGTTTCGGTAATCTCACTGCACATTTATCACCTTTGCAAATGTCCTTCCTAGTACTTCTCTTTATAGAATGAGTTTTCCCCCCGTCTTTCCTCGTTCCTGTAATCTCTAATTACAGCCGAACTGGCACACTCCTCTGGTCCTAGTCTCTGGCATGATGACTGTCAAGCGCTTGGTGCTTACTGTTTATGGTTCAGTGTGATGTAATGGCTCTACATGTGCAACCAATTCCTCAATATGTAAGATGCCACATATCTTCACTTTCTTCAAATCAAGTTAACCTTAAGTCCATATCCTACATGGACAGTAGGAGTCTGCACGGAAAGCCAGGAGATGACTCCCAAGGTGAAGGTGAAGACTAGAGCTCCTCCAAAGAACAGAAGCGAGCCTTGCTTCATCTCCCCTTCACACCATTCAGGCAAGACGCTGCCCAAGGGTGGGTCTTCCGTCCTCAGTAAATCCCCTCAGACACTCTCAGAACTATGCAGATCCAAGTTAGTTGGGCATTTCATAATTCGGTTGACACAATCGGTTAACTATCACACTGCATCTTGATCAGTCCTTGAGTTCACAGACTATGGGACTCCCAAATCACCACTGGTGATCAGTTCCTCTCTCCCATGAGGCCTTCCATCTCCTCTGATGGGGGCTGACATTGACCTTTGCAGGAACTCTTCTCTTCCCTTCCTCAGCAGGATAAAATAATGTAACAAAATAATTTCTTCAGTGATAAACATTTACAAGTGACAAATAGATTATTCACTTCAAATCTAACTTTGACACAAGCCTTCACTGAGGCAAGCTGGGGGTTACCTGCTTAAAGTAGCAAGGGATTATAAAGTGTTGGAGGAAGAAGCACAAATTAATATCTCAAAAATCTATTCTTCTGTAGGGAAGAATAAATGACCAGAAATGATGAGTGTATCCCAGTCATGAAAGCTAATGATTTCCTTATTATCATAGCCATTTATTCTCTGGGCGGCCTTGACATTTGCATACATATTTTTCACAAGACCTTTCAAACACTTGTGGGGAAGACTGCTCATACCATACAGACCAAAAACCTTGACTTTTTAGGTACTGGTGATACCACACTATTTAATCCCAAGTTTTTCATCCAGCCACATATACGCTAACTCTAAGGCAGTAATTTTGAATTCTGGCTATATGTTAGAACTATCCAGAAAACTTAAAAATAATCCAGAGTATCATCTCATTCCACAATGACTATATCTAAATCTCTGTGGGTGGGTCTCAGGCCTCTATATTTTTCTGAAGCTCCCCATGTACAACCAGGGTTGGGAAAGAGTGCTTCAAAATCTCCAGCTATCTTGGACTTTTCTCACTTTCTTTAAAGTAGAGTGATTCTTCCCTGTCTTCAAAACTAGGTGAGCAAACATTGTCTTCTAGCCTTTTCCATCACTGACTGACAAGTAATCTTCATACTTCATCCTAACCCTCCTCTTCAGGGAAGTCTTCCCTGAATCACCAGACTATGCCAGTCTCCCTGGCCTATGCTTTCACTGTTCCTATTGCATTTTTTAGAACAATTGTCATGGCTTGCAATTATTCATCTTGTATTACTTTTTCTTAATGTCTGTCCCTTATTAGATAAAACCCATAAGGGCAAAAAATATTATGAAATTTGTTCAGAATTATGTCTACATATTAGAACATAATAGAAAAACAACAAAATGTATAAGATGAACACATAAATGAGCAAATGAATTGATGCATGCTGTAAACTGAGTATTATACTTGGAATATGTAATAAAGATAATTATATTTTCATTATTTTGATAAAGTTTGGAAAACCTTAAAAATGCTTTCACAGCCTAGCTTTCAAATATTTTGTGATTTTAAACCCCTACACCAACCATGTTAGTGAGTGATGTTAGATTTATGAGAAATATTTGATATTTTAGTTATTTGGTTTAATTTTCTAACTCAAATGAATAAAGAAAACTTAACCTTGTGAAAAGAGAAATATAAAACCTTGCAATGTTACTGAATAAGGAAACAAATAACTTTCAAAGCCTTACAAACTACAATATTTGTACCTAGGTGCAAAAGTCATCCCTTCAAGTACCAAAAATATGTCAAAACACAATTAGAGTATCCTCTCAAGGAATTTCCTAGGAGATGGTAGCAGATTGTGGATTCTATAACATTGCTTTTTGATCATTTATTTACTAAAAAAAAAAAATCTTACTTCAGATGCACTGTGGGTTTTCAGTGAAGTCTTAGTTATCCAAAGTATTTCTTTTACAGTTTTATAGGCATGTTAAAAATTCTTTATTAAAATATATCTATATAATAGTACTTCAGTGTCTTCTTCTTTTAAAATATGTTAGCATTGAAGGACTATAGATTATCATTCAGATTTTAAGTATGGAGAATATTTAATTCAATTTCTTTAGAAATTGCAGTTTAAGAAGCTGCCTGGGTGATGAAAACGTAATTTATAAATTGAATCATTATTTAGTTCTTAGTGTTTTTGTTTTTCATAATTAGCCATATATTTGCCTTCATATGTGATTTTCCTCATTGTAAGACCTGTGGTAGTTATATTAGAACATGTAGGATACTCATTTTGTTTCTTTTAAAGATCATGACTAGGTGTCTCTGCTCTTTGTAGATACAAGTACGCATCACTGTTGGACATCTAAGAATAAGTGATATTGACATGATCCCCAAACGGCCATTTCTAACATCCTGCTCAGAGCCAGGCTGATGAGTGGCACATGGCATGGAGACTGCCCCCCAGCTCAGAAGAGTCAGGCACTCACCAAGCTTCCTAGCACTCACTTCACTCTCAGATACTTGCTGACAGCATTTTATAAATTGTTCTGGAGCCTTTTTTCTCTTAGTCAAGCATAAAGCTGATCTATTTGCATTGATAGAGGTCAGTTAAAGCCATCATTATAAGACAAATATTGTGTATTCGTTATATGCCAAACACTGTAGGGTACTGAAAAATAGAAGTTAAGTGCATTCGATGTATTCAGCAATGAAAAATAATTATTTATTCCACTTGATTTTGGAGAATTCATCTTACACAGAACTTTTTAGTAAAAGGAGATAACATTTGTTGGCATGTAGATATTTAATACCAGGTATTTTGTATGCCTTAAGAGATACAATTCTATGCTTCAAATTCACTCTCTGGGATTATAATTGCCTTACCTTCATTTTGCAGATGAGGAAACAGAAAGAGAGAAGAGTTAAATCATTTGCCCACGTGTGAGTGGCAGGACTTAACCACACAAACTAGGGAAAGTCCGCAGAAGGGAAGGATTCAGAAAAAAATATTGGAAAAAGTTCTACTTTGCTTTGCTGAAAGATTGTTCCATTACAGGGTCAAAGCAAAATATTACTAAAAATATTAGAAAGGAAGCACGTGGAGAAAAATAGATGCTTTTGCAAATAGGAAAGGGGTAAGGTTGGAAAGCTCTGCCTTTCCAGGTGCCCATCATCCGTGAGTTGCTCACTTTTCTTCCCTTTAAAGCCTGTGAGTTTTAATGCAAGCAGTTCTTTTGTATTGCAAGCATGACACCTACTTCTCTGCTACTTGTACAGAGTCACTTAACAAGGAAATGATGCAAATATTTGTCCCTGGGTGCTGGGCATATTGTATTTCAATCTGAGATCTGTGAATAGTAGCTTATGAGCCACCTCTAATGGTACTGAGCCTCCTTCCCCAATCTAAATTCACATCAGTCCCATTTTCAAATGAGTCAAATGGGAAGCTGAAGTTAGCCAGTCAGGGCTTAACACCTCTGATTTATGGTCAGAAGTATCTTAATAGGATCATTCATTTTCCTTTGCTCGTTCAGAACATCTGATGTTACAAGTTTCTAGAAATGTTCGTGTATCCTCTGGTTCTGCAAAAATATAATCTTTATCTTCAAAAGTGACCTTCAAATGAGCAGGAAATGAAAGCCGGCCGTTCTTCCTCAGTCACCTTGCCTTGCTTTATTGATGTGTCATAATGGAAATCTTGAGAGCCAGAAATCTCAGGATTATTATGATATTTTAATCTTTTTAGGTTAAGTGTAAATGTGAAGGTATAGGGCAAAAAGCATTAGTTTAAGGCCTGGCTTTATGAACTATCTCTTTCTTGCCCTTTTTCTCCTTGTTTGATTGCGTTAGAGAAATCCTCAATTTCTAGGCTTTTGTGAACTTGGTTTCTACTTCATACACCTTTTTAAAATGACTTGACTTATAAAATTGGTGTAGCAACTCTAAGTCTCCTTTCCAACCCACTTCCCGGTCCTCCTTCTTCTTTTCTCACACAATCACCTCAGGAATAGTTCTTTTGTTTCTGCCATGTATTTTTAAAATATTTGCAAATAAGCATAACTGCACTCTTCAGTGTGTCCGTGCTTACAGAACTCCTGTGTTTACGCATTTGTTTTGTTCCGTCTGAGACTGTCCATGGCAAGGTACAACAGGAGTCTATGTCCAGCTCCCTAAGTACACAGAATTGTTCATGATCTTGTTCAAAGCTGCAATCATGCTGCTTTTCTATTTGTGGAGCATGAGCTCAGAATATATCATCCTACAGCATGGGTCCCTGGAACTGTTGTTCTAAAATGTTCTTTAGTTGGGATGCACTCTTCATCATGGATTGGTGGCTCACCTAGGGTAATGATTTTTCCTCCTGAGACCGAAATAATTGCTAAATGCATGTCAAACACACACGTGTACGCACACACACTTAGGATGAATTAGTGAATTTACAGAGCTCCCCCCAAAAATATAAAAATAATCATCTAACATCAGTGTGTATTAGCCACAAGATCAACCCAAAATCACTAGGCTTAACTGGATACTGAACTTGTCTGAGACTACCAGGTTAGTTTTTGGCAGCCAGATTTTTAAAATATCTTCTACCGCTTCATATGTTCTTTCAGAAAAAGAAATATTGACTTTGTTTTTATTTACTAAGTTCTCACTGTAAAAAAAAGTCATGTACAAATTGAGAAATATCAATCTCCTGCTTTATAGATAGTCATCTAAGAGTCTACTTTGTACCCTTGCAGGTCTCAGATAAAAAAGTAGATGTATAGATATGATACTCAAGTACATTTAAAAAATAAGTAACAAAAGTGAATTTCCATCCTGATATTTGTAATTTTTTCTTCAGCTTTATAATTTCCAACATTCTTGAAGGCCGTAGATGTAAAATCACTAGGAGATCTGTCTGGAATGGGGGGCCGACACGTTAGCTTAACAATTGGCCTGTACTGGATAGACAGAACATCTGACACGTTAAATTCTTAGACCTCAAGGAGATATTTTATGATCAGATTTAACAGACCACATACTCTTTCCTTTAGGGAGGTCATAAAATTCCCAGATTATGGGAGCAGATCTCTTGCTCAAGTATTCAATTCTATATTTTAAGCTTGATTTTTCTTTTATTTAGATCTATCAATGGTACTTTCATTAAGTTCCCTCCCGTGGCTGCAGACTTCTACACATTTGTTTTCATAATCATGTGGTGGTTTTAAGGAGATGAATTTCCCATATAAAAGAATACGAAACAGAGCATTTTTGTTACTGAAAATACATAGGTAAGGGTTAATGAGCTTGTTTGGATAAACTGATGAGGCCAAAATGTATAGTAGCCCAGTAATAATCATAAAGCCAATGGGAAATTTCCTTACAGTAGAAAAGTATCTCTTCTAATTGATAATGAGGTGAAAAGAGAAGAATCTGACTCAGGTTCCTTTTTATTGATTTAAAAAAAAAGAAAAAAAGATAAGGGAGATAGTCTTCCTCTTGCATTAATATCATATAAATTCACATCCAATTAGCAGAGGTAAATCCTATGTCCTTTTCTTCCAGCTGAAAGAACAGTCATGAGTGAGAGAATTTTGAGTTTTATTTGCTGCTAGTAGCCACTTGAGGTCAGGTATTCTGCTCCCCAAAGTAGGATTTCAGTCTTTGCTCTTCTGAGTAAATGATTGTCCTCAGATAGTTACTTTCAGTCAGCTGCTTTTTGTGCTAGAAACCTTCAGTCTAGAGCAGTCATACCACAGCTTGGATGTTTGCCTTCCCAGTGTTTACCTTTACCAGTATTGGTTGAGTTTCTCAGCTTTCCTTAAATAGGAACATAATAGGAATCTGGTACAGTTTTGCCTTCTCTTTTCTCCTCTCTTCAAAATCAGAGTCAATAGTCAGCAGTTTGCACTACCATAAATCCTGTTATTGTTTACACCAACTCACCCTTTCTAATGCTGTTAGAACCCCGGGTGGACCCAGACCCTAGAGATTTGCTCATCTCAAAGCTCTAAAACTGCACCACTTTTATGACAACTATAAAGCCTTGAGCTATCACTTTACCCCTATGACTGTTTCTGTGATTACCAGCGTTTCTTTCCTGCTCATTCCCCCTGCCCACCTGCATTTGAAGGTTAGGAAAAATATATATTTGGGAGAAATAAGAGTCTAATGCTTAGCAATTCTTAGTTTCCCTATCTAAAATGGTGGTTGCCTAATGTTATTCATATATATATATATTTTTTTTTTCCTGTATATACAATTTTCATGTCCCTTCCTAAGACCTCATCCCATTATTCTGGATGAAAACAACAGAGATAAAATATGGACTTCTCCTTAATGAGGAGCCAGCTCTGTCCTGCCATGAGAGCGCCCAGTCTCCATGAGAGTGTGATCTCCGCAGACCTAGGTGCAAGACTGACTTCCTGTGCTTCCAAGTTACAGGACTCAGGTGGAACCCCAGCTTCTCTATTCTTCAGTTTGCTCGCGGGAACAATCACATCTACCTCACAGAACTGCTGTGGGCGCCCAATGCAATAGTAGATGTAGAAGTCTCTCATGGGCTTCTGTGCACAGTATAGATTTCCAAACTTAATGAGTTGTTGATTAAAAGAAAAGGATGGGGGAAAAGCCAGGAGTGGTAGTACAGGCCTGTAATTTTAGCACTTTGGGAGCCCAAGGCAGGAGGTTTGCAAGTTTGCATCCAACCAGATCAATTGAGCAAGACCTGCCACAAGATGAAAAAATTTTAAAAGGCTGGGGCTGTGGCTTATTGTGAGAACCTAGTTCAAGCACCAGGACTAGGAGGAAAAATGCTTTGGAGTCCACACTTGCTCAAATGGCCCAGCGGTCTTTGAATGCAAAGACTGATATTTAGTGTAAATCTATGAAAATGGAACTTCTTTAATTTTGTTTTCGTAGTATAATAGAATAAGAAGGAATGATTATCTTCATTTTACAAATGAGGAAAATGGTTTAAAAAATTATGTCACTTGCCCCAGGCTCCATATCAAAAGCTTTCTGATTTTGACAGCTTAGGTATTTGCCTTGCCGCCTCCAGAGAAAGGCAAGGATTTATGTGGGAAGTTCATCCCGAGAAAGGTCACATGTTCTATAATGTATGTTCCTTTGCGTTAACACTGTGTTCCACCCCAGAACTGTGTTAATGGTATCTTAAATTTTGTTCTGTTGTTTCTCTATTAAAATCAATCTATTTTTAAATTTTCTTGTGTAAAAATGCATTGAGAAGAAGGATTCATAAATAGAGGAAAATAGGACAAAGAAACTTTCTAAGTACCAAGGTCACTCATACATCTTCAGACTGAAGCTCCCCCTTTCCATTTTCCTTTTTTCTATGAGTACAAAACATGTAAAGCAGTTTTAAAATGAAATTTATTAAAGCTTACCCTTTCCATGGAGTCATGAAAGTACTGAGAGTTAAAATCTACTGACTTGCCTACCCAAAAAGATTTCTAAAAAACGTTTGTATTTAAAATTCACTTGGAACAATGCTTTGGCTTAATTTTTTTTGACAGGTAAATTTATATATGAATAAAAACAATCTGCAAGGTAAATGAATAATCTAATATAGTAGATGCACAGGAAATTTTTGGTCATTTTTGTTCTTTGGAACTTTTGTGGAAGTTACTTAGCATAACTTCAGTTTCTCTGCCAATGTGGCAAATTGCTAACCTTGGAAAAATTATCCCAGAATCTCTGAGTTAGTGGATGGGTTAGTTCAAAGAGAAATTCTGAAATTTTTGGAATATACATTTTTCTGGGCAATATTTTTAGAAATGCAATTCTGTTGTTCAATTAGACTCCAAAAACTCTACCTATAGTAAATCAGGAGCTCCAGTTGTAATCCAGTAGTAACAAATGCTCCAACTTCTCACACTCCTCTCTGCCTCAGTGGATGAGCATGAGAGGAAACTGACTGAGAGAACAGATATTTTTGGCACCCAGTGACTCCTCTATTATTATGTTTGCAAGATAAAGTATTCCTCTAAATCAGTTACTTCCCTTATGTGACTGGGGAACAAAGAAATGGTGCCTACTAGAGCTAAGGGCTTGCTTCCCTGATAACTTGTTCTGCATACACATTGTTCTTAAGCTAGGTGTTTATTACTTGAGGATTCTATTGGGATGTCTGAACCTCCTGCTCACGGGATTGAGTATGCAAGTGAATGTGTTGGAAGACTGATCTCTATAAGCACAGAGTTTTAGAGATATAGACCTTCATGTACAATTATTATTTTTGAAACAAAATAATGTCTTAGGACTTTCAATGGCCACTCACAAGCTATACAAACCTTAAATAATCAAATTTGAATAGAATTCATTCATTTTGTATAGAAAAAGTTCCATCACTTACCAGCTTCTAGAAACTTCTTTGTGTGTAAATAAAAGAAAGCATATTCAAAATTTAGCTTAGATATTCTGAAGATTTACTCTCAGCAGATGGTTCCTAAAATGGGGTCAATTAAAATTTACTGGTCTCCAAATGAATATGTAAAGTTAAACATCAGTTTTGTATAACCTTAGCAAAAAAGTAAAAACTTTGAGTTAGTCTATATATCACAGTAGAAATAAAGCCTTACTTATATTCACCTCCAACACCCTGTCTTTATCAGAGACTGTAGATGTAAATCCTAAACTAAAAAGAAAACTGATTCCCACAGCAAGAATACCAGAAGAAGTGAATCCTATTGTTACGTGATTATCCTGTGCTAGATTTCAAATATGTGCCATTCCATCTACATTATCTTTGCCATAGCTGCCAGGAGGCCAAGCTGGACCCTTCTCAGGCTCTGGGATGACTTCCCAGGGACTGTGGGAGGTGACACATGGCCACATATGAAGTAACCTTATCCCAGCATTTGGATCTTTGTGTTTCAGAGAATTAACCAGATTACAGGTCATAATCTGTAAAAGCTCCCCTGCCAGTGCCCTGCTTGACTTCTTTCCAGATGAAATCTCTTCAAACAAATCCCGGATCACAATGATACTCTGTTTTGTATCTGGAGCCAAAGAGAGGAAAAAAATATGCATACAGAAAGACAAGTATCCGCCAAGGGTAAAGAGCTAGATTGATGAGGTTCTGCGTTTATCACCTCTGGAAAAAAAAATTGTTCCTGTAAAAGAAGCCAATTGCAACATTTAGGATGAAGTAATTCATCTAGTGATTCTTCTTCCATTTGAACTTTTCATTTCCTTGTGCCTTTTTATGGATGCCCAGTTAGAATGTGTCTAGATAAGGACATGACTTATTTATTGGCACTAAGAGCTTTTTATAAATTTAATATAATTTATGGATTTTTAATAATCCCTCTAATTGTTTCTTTACATGAGTTACCACTTTTTTTAAAAGCCAAATTTCATTTGCTTTATGACAGCAAACGAGTGAAAGAGAAAATTAGGGTTTAAAAAAAAAGTTATCCCACTTGGCAGCACAAGCGCATCTTCTCACTCATAAAACACCACTGATGGGGGCACCCTATAATTTTTAAGGGGTTCATAAAATGGACAGAATTCAACTGCTCATTTTTTCGCTCAGCATGCAGACAGGATATTTATCAGAAAGCACTCTCAAAAAAAATAAATAAATAAGAGCTTCCTTAGAAAGGTCTAGGGTAAAGCAGTTGTAATCAACTGTGCTTTTTAAATGCCCTCAATTTTTCAAAAGCATTTTTTCTTATCATTTACAAAGCTATTTTTCCTCTAGGGAACAACTTTCTAACTCAATGGATATTTACTAGCATCCTTTAGTTTTTCAAACTCTAAGTGCCTTGGAACTTATTTTAGATCAAATAATCAGTTGACATATTTCAAATAATGCCAAGGGCACTAACCTGCAACAACAGGTCATTGGTCTCTGGATCCACATGCTTTAGCCTAGGAAATGTCCTCTTGCTTCCTTTATGTCTCCTAGCTGCACATCACAGATACCTATCCTGGTCCATACATTCTGTTCCGTTGTGTTTCTGTCTGAGCAAATTCCAAAGCTTCATTCTTGCCTTAGTCACCTTCAGAGAGAACTCTGAGTCTCCTCTAGCTGTTAACTCTGACACTGAGGCCAGCAAGTGACAAAAGACCAGGCAGAATGAGGAAGCTGCCACCATAGAATGAGTTTCACCATATAACCCCCAACATGCTACCTTTATTGAACTTTCCTGGTTCTCCAGGCCCTTGACTGCTCCCTGGACTTCACCTGGTCTCTCCAGAACTTCTCTTGTGTTCTACAACTCCTGCTCTGATAAAATCAACTCTCACTCCATCCAAACTTCCGTTTAATAATCATTTTATTGAGACATGTTTGGTATGCAATACAATTCCCTCATTTGAGATATACAATTCCCAAAACTTAAATAAATGCGTACAGTCATGCCTCCCCCACTGTGAAGATGTACAGTTCCAGCCCCGGGGAAGCTTCCTGTGTTTGGTGCAGTAGATACTGCCTCCTGACTTGCTGCCCTAGTTACTTTCCCTGGCTGTGGCTTAGTCTTTTTAGAATTTCATACAAGTATTGCATGTTAGGTACCCTATTGTGTTTGAATTATTGCACTTAGAATCTTAAAAATTCATTATCTTAGATTCATAGTTAGGATAGTTAAGTTTTTTAATATTTTCTTTTTGTTGAGTATACACCATAATATATGTATCCATTGACCAGCTGACAGATTCATGTTAACTTTACTTCACATATTTCATCTCCCCTGAAACAGATTGAGAAGCGAATCCCTTAAATTGCAAATGTTTGGTCCAAAAGCTTTGCTAATTAAACACATCTACAGTTAAATGTAATAGAAAAGGTACGAAGAAGTAGAGAGGTCCCCCAGGTCCTCACAGGTGAAGGACATTTCCTTGTACACATGCTCTGTGGGAAACGAGGAATTATTCAAGTGTGAGAAATTAATGCCATATTGGAGAGGTGTAAAGTTCACTCAACAGCCGAAAGAACAAAGAGCCACAATAGCCATATGTCTCCATTGTGGTCTGTAACTTTTCAAGGTGAGCACACTCACTTTCCCCCTTCTGCAGTATCTGGCAACCTTACTGAGCTTTGTACCTGTGTCTTCTATTGACTGCTTAGTGACAAGGAGTTTCTGCAGCCACTTAAGCATCACAATATGCCCTTAAGTGTTTTCTAGATACATCAATGTTGACATTTTAAAATCTGATGATCAATTATTTGAAAAGAATTGCTGTTTGACTGAACTCACAGATCAATCTGATTTAAAGAAGGGCTTGATCTGAGTTAATAAAAAGTCATGACTTCGGTAGTGTTTTCATATTTTGATGTGCATAAAATCACAAACACCAGGTTCCTGAGCCGCAGCTTTATAGATACTGATTAAGAAGTTTGGGGGCACTGCAGAGGAAGCATGATGTAAGCACCCTTAGTGATTCTGAAGTGAGTGAGATGTACCTTTTACTTTGAGAAATGCTGAAGTGTAGCAGATCTGATCTAAAGTAGTGGTCAAACTTGTCATGTGGCAGACCACATACATGAGCAAGGACTCTTATTTGTAAGTGACAGCAACCCAAATCAAACTGGTTTAAACAGAAGTCAACATGTATAATGGACTCAGGTAGGTAGAAAGTAAGGAGGTAGAACTGGGTTTAGTAGCTAGGCCACCTGCTCACTTTCAAGGGATGCCATTAGATCTGGACTTCTTTCTCCATCTTTTGAATTGTTTTCTAGCATGTTTCTTCTTTTAGAAAGACTGAGTCTAATAGCAAGATGGTAACCAGTAATTCTATGTTTATATTCCATCTTATGGAACTTTCGTGACTGAATTTCATTGCACTGA
>RJWT010006872.1:0-28416 GCA_004365215.1 Cuniculus paca | reverse complement strand
TTTTTTTTTTTTTTTGGTACACCTTTGTCAATGCATCTGCAACTACCTTAACTTTTTTCCACCTGGAAAGGAGTAGGAGTCAAACTTCTTCTGCAGAGTAATTCTTTTATCAAACAAAATCTTCCTTGATGTGATGAGATAGAAATCCACTCTGCCCCTAACTACTGTCATAGCTGATTTCAACATTTACAATTTCCCTTTTCATACAATTACAGTGTTCTCAGTGTTTAAAATTTTAGATAATGACATATAAGAATCATTGTATGTAATTATTAAAATGTAACTTCATTAGGATAAATTCTGAAAGGCAGATTTTTTTTCTTAGTGGAAATTTTTAAAATGTATGATAGACATTGTTAGATATCCTTATGGAAGAAATGAATCAATTTTTAGTGCCGTTAACAAAACAGGAATCCTGTTTCCCTAAAGCTCGACTAGCAAGTTTTGTAATTTTTCTTAATTTAATCGATATGAAATGATAATACATTTATTCCATTTGGATTTCTTTAAATTTTAGAAAAGGTGCTTACTTCACAAGATGTTGGTTTCCTATTCATGTTTTATTTTTATATCACCCCTTTGCTTTTAACATGTGTCTTTTGAGCATTTGGTTCTGGTCTAATAAATTACATAAATCTTTCCTCTATTTTAGATAGCAAGCATCTGCCTACCATTTACTTACAATACTTTTCATTGTCTCCTGTGCTTTTTAGAACTCTAATTCTGTCAATCTACTCTTTCTGTTGCTTGAATACTCAAAATTATTTCGATATATATTTTACTGTCTTTCGCATTTCCTATCATTATTAGTTTATCAGATAATTTCATCCACCCACATTTGAGACGTAGGTTTAACTAAGTTCACATCATTCTGATTTTTAAGCATCTCCAGAACATTCATTAAATAATAATTACTTTTTTCTGTCCTTTGTTAATATTTATCATTTACCAATTTCTTTTGCAGACTAGTGTACTTCTGCATTCTCTATTGTATATATAATAGAGAATTTGTTTGTATATTTAAATACAAAACATAATACTTAAATTTTTTAATTTATATTATTCTGCATTTTACAATTTTTTTCAATGAGTAAATTTCATTTTATTTTATTTTGGTATTTCATAATAAGAAAAACTTTAAAATTGCATGTCATTCATACCTGTTTATTTTTAAAGCATAAATTTTGAATAATTTTTTATTGAATTTTTAAAGTATTTTTATAGATTTAATTGAAAATAAATCAGGTCTAAAAGTTGATTTGTGGGACAAACAGCATCATTTTTTGTATTCAATCATCTGATGAATGAAGTTGTTCATCTTTCTTTACATTTTCCTTTGAAGCTTAGCATTTTCTAGTTTCATTTGCACACCTCAAATTAGGGAAATTCTGTAATATTTCTTGTCAGTAATGTGAATCAGACTGATACAAGCCAATTGCCAGTTACTGTTTGATTTTCACTAGAAATGCTTTAGGGTTTTGTGGATTTTGCCTTTATTGGGACATTTTCCTGAATTTTTAAAGTTTGCAATACTTTTGGTTAGAATTCTTAATTTCCTTAAGTTCAATTTAAATTAATGTTTCTGGCTTGAGTTTTATAATACTAATTCTCTGGTGCATTTTTGAAGCATTGTTAGAATGACAAGAATCTCCAAAGATATGTTAAACAATTTTAACAACAACAAAATCTTTGTTTTTGTTTGTTTTTAAATGGAATGCTTCAAATTTTTCTATATCATAAATTGGAAGGTTTTATGAGATTAAAGAAGTATTTTTATATTTCAGTTTAAAATTTTTTTAACCAGTTAAGATTATTGAATTTTATCAAATATTTTAATTTGCTGTTTAGAAGACCATATAAATTTTATTTCTGAATTTATTTAAATCATGTACTGTATTCATAAATTTATTTTTATTAAACTGAGCTTATTTACAGTGATAAGCCCTTTTTATGGTGAACAATTCTCTAAAAATGGTCATATTCTGTTTATAAATATTTAAATTGTTACAGATTTGCTTAGAGAGATGACTTCTCTATAGTTTTGTTGGGTTTTAGAATAGGATCATTTTGGTGCCCAGAAAGAAAAAACTATGAAATATTTAACCTGAGCAAATTTCTTGAGTTGTAATTCGTTTTTATTCAAATTTTGAAAAAATCTTCAGTGAACTCATGACAAGGAAAACCATTCCTGGCTAACTTCTTTAATTTCTTGCTTCGTTACTATCCTATTTACATTTTCAGTTTCTTACTGTATCATTATAAATACTATAACTTTAAGAAAATCATTCTTTTTACTTAAATATCTAAATGTATCATCATTGTAAATGGGCAATTTCAAACTTTTAATCTTCTGTTTATTTTTAACATTTCTATGTTTGTAAAGACTTACTTTTACTAAATTTACTAGTGAATTAAATTTTTTCATTTTTTTCTAACTACAAAGGCACTGCTTTGTTATATCGCAACCTTCCTTCTGTGAAAATTTTAAAAAACCAATTTACTGCTGCACCTATTTGATTTTTTTTCTTGGTTCTTTATCTAGTATATTTTTTATTCCAGTTCTTTGTCTAGTATATTTTTAACCTAGTATATTTTTCATTGTCTAGTATAGTTCTTTTATGCTATACCTAGTATTTTTTCTTGGTTCTGCAGTATGTAATTTTTGTTTTCCTTATTAATAAAAACATTCAAGGCAATGTGTTTCCTCTAAATTTATCTTTCCTTTAAGTTCAAAGTTTTGATAGTTAGAATCCTTACTCTTCATATTTTAAAATGATTTATTATATTTTAAATTTCTTTGACCATTGATAGAATTTTTACTTCATTAGTATTTAGCTATTCTTTGTTTATTTAAATAAAGTATTAACATTTTTTTGCACTGAAGTCCTATAATGTAGTATATATAATTTTTTGTGCCTTCTTTAATAAAAACGTCTTTCCTTTTTTTCTGTGGAAGTTTTCCACATTTTATGTTCTTCCATTAAATCTTCCCCATAAAATTACTCATTCGCCCTTCTTAATTGTAATTTTCTATTTTACAAATTTTTATTTCCTTTTTCCCCAGTTCATCTAATTTTTATGGTAAGTCCTGCTATAATTTTGTATCTCTTAATTTTACCTTGCAATTTTAAGTACATGTTTTTTTCATGTACGTTGTTGTGATATGTTCATATAAATTTAATACATTTTGTTTCCAAGGATTACTTTACCCTTTATTGTCATGTAACAAACTTGCTTCGATGGCTTGACTCTTTTTGTGTTAAATTCTGCTTTGATACCATGAGGTAGCTGATTGATATTTTCTTACTCAACCAATTACTTTTACTCTTTCCACATCTGTTGTTTCCTTTTAAAGTAAAACGTTCTTGGATTTCTGTCTTGAATATAGCCAGAAGCTCTTTTGTAAAAAATAAAGGAATTTAATTCATCAACATTATCACATCTTTAAACAATTGTGAGCATATTTTGTTTATCTTACTCTGCTTATCTGTTCTACTTTTCATTTGCTTCTTCATTTGGGGACGAGTCATATGTAAGCATCTTTTTAATTCTAAAAAGAAATATGGAATAAATATCGGTATTATATAAAATGGTAACTCGAGAAAAATTTGACACTTAAAATTTTGTTTGCTTTATACTTGCCCTCTTTCCTTTTCTTTCCTTTCCTTTCCTTTTCTTTTCTCATTTCTCTTCCTCTTAGCTTGCATATCTGACACAAATAATTTTAAAATAAATTTCACACTTTTCTACCTGGAAATGCTATTTGGAGGTGGAGGGTCTGAGCAGGGAGTTTCTGCAGTATTTCCTTCTATCAGATATGGTAGATATTCTGTGTCTCTCTTCTTTCTTTTCTTCTAGGCAAGATTCTAAAGAATTTTCTATTGCCTTTGTAAATGTTATAGTCTCAGTCGCTACATTTGATCTCATCCTAATCTGAGGCACTTTTTAAAGGCAGAAAATCACTAGTCTTAATTACATTTTAAACGTGGATATGAAGAGAACAGGTAAAATTATGGTGAGGGCTTGTGTTCATTTCACACTGAACATTGAGCAAGCATGGTTGTGTTCTCTGTCGTCGACTGGGAAATTTTAGTTACTAGCTGGCTGCTTTTCAATGGCTGTCAGTATTCATGAGCCCTCGCCGGAAAGAGCACGGAGTTTAGGAATCAAAATATAGCTTTGCCACTGACCCAGCATCTTCTCCTTAAACTAAGAAACTCTCAAAAGATTGCCAGGAGTAGTCAAAAGGGCCAACCTCTAGTGATGGTTCCATCACCCCTGAGTTCATTTATTTATATATCAATTGATCTAATTCTTTTTATTATTTATAGCTTGCCCGTTATGTAACTGCCCCACACAGCTGAGATACTTTTTTCGAATGAGATGTGGAATACTTTAAATGCTTATGAAATCAAGTGTGTATTCGCCACTGTCTGTTTCAGTTTCCAGTCTATGCTCTTTAAGCTGTTCTGGAAATTCAGTTTGTTTACAGTTTGAAGTATGGTGGGACACTAATCGTTTCCTTTGGAGTAACAGCATCAGTAGTAGCCAAAATACAGACTGATCCCTGGGCTCTTGTTGCCTCATCATCACGTTTGGAAGACAAAGCTGTAAATGGCAAGTTTGTTTCTTTTCTTCCATGATATTAATAGAGGGTTTAATACTTGTTTATCGTACACTTTATTATCCAGTTCATCCTTTATTTTATTGAATCAGTATTCCAGAGTACTGCTTCTTCTTTCTTCTTTCTTCTTTCCTCTGTCTCTGTCTCTGTCTCTGCCTCTGTCTCTGTCTCTGTCTCTCTCTCTGCTTCTCAGCTCTTCTAAATTATTCTGTGTAATCACTACATTTCACATAGGTAAAATCCTAACAGATGCAATGGGTTTTTACTTCTCATGGCTTTTTATTTGAAAATAAAACTCATCTATACTCTGACTGTGATTCTTCTAGGTCATTGTAAGAGACGAGGTAGCGGCTTTAACGGTATGTATGCAGTAGGGTTTTCACTTACTTTGAAAATGTTTACTCTTTGTTTTAATATATAGCTCCTAAAAAGTACTAATTTCTTCCTCCATAAAACTTAACTATATTCACTAGTTTCTAGATTTTGGATGTTTTCATTGGTATCTTGATTTGTGTGTGTGTGTGTGTGTGTGTGCGCCAGGGATTGAACTCAGGACCTTATGCTTGCCAGGCAGGTGCTGTACTACTGAGCTATATCCCTGGCCATATCTTGATGATCTTAACAGAGAAGAATCACCCTGAATTCCTGACTTTATCAGGAGAACCTGAGAAAAATGCAAATTATCTTGTGAAACAATGAACAGGTCCCATTATATCAACTGACCTTCATAACAAAACACAACTAAATGTTATGGATTACCTGAAATGAGGCAGGTATAAGGACTTGCTTAATTCTTTGAATACTGTGATTTTAGAGTTTAAAAAGCTCTCTTTGATTCCTGAGTGTTGGCCTTTCATGATGTATCATTTAAATATAATTTGAGCTTGGGGTGTAGCTCAGTAATTGAGCACATACTTAGCGTTCAAGAAGCTCTGGGTTCCTTCTCAACGTCAAACACACACACACACACACACACACACAAATGCACACACAGAGCCACTGTTCCCTGGGTGTGTAATTCCCCCTCCTCCAGAGCTTAGAATTTGTCAATACAGTTATCTTATTTTTGAGAAAATATCAAAGCACTCCAAGCAATGCCACCAAAGAAGTCTTTCTTAAACAGAGACTGGATGTGGTTCCAATATGACCACCATCGCTATCTGCCTTTCGCCCAAATTTTCACCATTGACTCCTGTGTTCCTCAGGCACCCTCCCTAAAGCCCATTTTGTGAGTAAATTCAGAATAGTACACACACAGCGCTTTGCAGGGTTCACGGCCACGTGCTATTGTCTGCTGTGAAAGAATGGCAACCACCCCTGGACCTGGAATCTCTACAAATCAGAGTGATGTCTGTGTGCAGTTTTCTTTAAAAGCCTAAAATAAAAATGCTGGGAAAGTCAAGGAGCGAGAGGACTTCTCTCGTTCTTACAGACACCGCCGATCACCTTGAAGAAGAAAGGAAATGGGGCTAATTCAGGAGAACTGTAATTGTTAATTTGCAGTTGACACCCAGAACGCTGCATTAGCATGTGCCGGAAGCAGAAAGCTGGATGCCACAGCTAAATATTGCTAGCATTACTATTTGTATCCCTGCAATAAATAGTGTTATTACTGTAAAGCTGGATCAGTATGACTTTTCTGACTGCCTCTCCTTTTAAATGGAGAATCTATAAATAGTGCCCAGGTAGCATTTAAACATTTCAAAGTGTCACATTTTTGTTAATACAAATGTGTGATCAGGGCCATTCATTCCCATAAATATTTTTCCTCACAATCTGCACACCAACGACCAGAAACGTTCCCCACCACCCACTCAAAATGGGACATTTTGTGAAGTGCTGGACATTCCAAGGGTGAAAACCAGGTTACCTAGTTGAGGAGCCAGAACTCTATAATACACCATTTAAACAAGCCCCTCCACATCTTTCCAAAGATTCATCCCAAAAAAGAAAATTAGTATTTCCCAAAGTGGGCAGCCCTTGTACCAATAGGTGCATTTTACAAAAGGGTTCTTTCAGTAAGTCCCAGAAGCACCACAAATTATTACCCTTCTCTTGGAGATTCAGGAACATCTAACACTTATCCCACAAATATGTATTGAGCATATACCAAAGCCCAGCCTTATTTAGGGTCTAGGAATCAAACAGGAAACAAATCAAATTATATCCCAAACCTTTGAGGAATATACAGTTTCAAATCAAAATATTATATTGGATTTCTGTGGGGGTTATCACATATTATTACAAATCTTATGGCTTAAATTAACAAAAATTTGTCCTTTCTTAGTTCTGACATCTAAAAGTCTGAATCCAGGACCACCAGGTCAAAATCAGGGTGTGTCTTGTGGGGGAGCTGTGTTTGCCTCCCCAGTTCTGGTGGCTGCTGCAGTTCCTTGACTTGTGGCTGTATCCAGTCTCTACCTCTAAGACACCCACACTGCCTTCTCTTCCATCTGTGTCAAATCTCCCTCAGTTCACCACTTCTAAGCACACTTGAAGTTGCATTTAGGGTCTGCCTGCAGAATCCAGAATAATCTTGCACCTCAAGATCCTAAATTTAGTCACATCTGCAAAGACCTGTTTACTACAGGCAGGTCTAGGGATTAAGAACAAATATGCAGGGACCACGGTGTGTGGGTGTGGGTGTGTGTGTGTGTGTGTGTGTGTGTGTGTGTGCATTACTCAGCCTACTGTGAATACAAATGGCTCTGAGGTGTCCTGAAGTAATAACTCCTTTTCTGCTTTGATCCTGAAATGCCCTAGTGGAGAAATGCCTGTCTCACACCACAGGGTCTTAGCCCCAAGACACCACTTTAGAAAATGCTAGTGGAGAGGTTGTCTACTTGGACAGGCAAGAAAAGCTGTCCTGTTAGGCTCCTCTAAAGGTTTTCCCTCCCTGGCTGGGGTCTCTAAAATTTTTTCCAGCTGACCTTGATTACAAAATAGTTGTAAGGATAAAAGGGAGAGAAGACAGAGTTTTCTGGATGTGGAAAATCTACATAAATATACGCTGGTGGACACAGCCTTTTCCAAGTGAGGGTTCTCTTTTCTGTTTTGTCTCTGGCACAGGAGAGTGTCCAGACCTTTCCCTGTCAGTCCTTGAAAGAGCTGAAATGGGATGGGGTCATTTTTGCAAGGAACCTCAAAATAATTAAGGAGGAAAAGAGTGGAAATTTAGCACAGTGGTAGAGCTTTGCCTAACTTTTAGGAGGTTCTGGGTTTCATCTCCAGTGCTGGGGAAGAAAAAAAAGCAGGGGACACAGACAAAAAAAATGAAAAGAATATGTTTACAAAGTACAGGTTTCTGCTTAGTTGATACCCAAACTTGTTTGGCTGGCAGCATTTTATTAACTTATATTTTTGCCTCTGGGCATAGGTCTATTGTCCTGTGATCTCCAGTAGGTAACCTCCTGACTATGCCTGTGCAAGACCAAAACTCTCAACTCCATTTTTCCTATTTTAAATTTCTGATGCTCTCTGCAATATCCTATTGAATTCCAGGTTCTATAAAGAACAGATCCAGTGTTCTATTTATTAGTTGGACCAGCCCTTGCAAGCTTCCCCTGCAGGGGAAATTCATCCAACCATGTAAAATGGGATGGAGAGAGGCAAAAACAAAAAAATTGTTTTTCAGATTAAAGCTTTGGAGATCGCATTCAGAATAGAAAATTTCTCTGGAGTTCATAAAAGAATACACAATGCATGGTTCTGTAGCTGAGTTGGATGGTGAGAGGCAGAGCAACTCTAATGACAAGGATTGAGGGTTGCAGGTCACTGAGGCCTAAAGTCTGAATGCCCTGTGATGTGTCTCAAAAGAACTGTGACTCTTTCAGCAGATTCAATGTAAATTTCTCCGTTGGGTGGGGTCCTTCAAGCCATCCTGCTCCCACTTGCTGGGAGTTTATAATTTCTAATATCAATGGAATATCATTACAAACTGGTAGTATTGCATAATAGAAGTTATTGTGCATAATCTATAAGTACATAATCAATATTTCAATTACAAGTATAAATAGCAACATTAGCAATGATAATTGATAATATTGATAAAGGGTCCAGGAATTGTCCTTACTGCTAGGTCACCAAGCAAATACAGGGACAGTGAACTTATTCCCAGAGTTGATGTTCTAATGTGATGAAACAAATAACAAGTATATAAATAATCAAATGATTCAGTACTTTCTCCTGTGTCCTTCACACCCAGGAAAGCAAATCCTCAGCTAGGGCCACCCGTCAGTCAGGAGTGCCACTCAAACAGTAGCCAGGACTATGAGGAGAGCAGGAGACAGGTTGAAAACAAATGCCACAAAGCCACCTCTTGCTGCTTGACAGCTTACCAGCTGCAAAGCTCATTCTCATATCTCTGTTCATGAAATTTTCCTGAAGAATCCAAGAATAAAACAGCATGCCTGTATGTTGTTCTCATTGCAGAGATAAAAGTCTCAAAGCTCAAGTATGGTCAGGATTCCACAGCATCTGCATTTGAACATCTGTCTTTTCTTCCTTTGGTAGTATTGCTGCGCATTCACCTAGCAGGGAAGACACAGCAGCAAGATTCAGTGATATTATTACTCCCAGCCTCAAGAGCCAAAAACATGCACAAAAAAGTGCTTGCTCACGTAACTTGGTTTCTTAGGATACATTTTGCTGGGGTCGGGTGGTAGGGGTGAGACTCTTCCTCCTGCAGGCTCTGCTTTCTGTCCACCTTGTGTGCTCTTTGAGGGGTGCTTGGTGAGATGGGAGCACTGGAGGAGTCTTCTAAACCATCAGCAGTTGAGATTAAAGATGATAGGTTATAGTTTTCTGCCCTGTATTTTGGCTTTTCCATCTATGGTTGCCTAGGCTATACCTCAGTGAGGGCAGAAAGTTTGTTTCTTGAGCTGTTTCTCCATTACCTAAAACAGATCTTGGGAAATGGTGGACAGCAGATTAACCTGTGGGTAAATCAGTGATTGCATGAGGTAAGCGTGCCATGCTTTTGTCTTTGGAGAATTCGTTATGAGTAATTATACTGATAATAACTGACTTACAATGGCTTATTTACAACTTTACAACTTCAGGATGGTGTGACAGTGATTTACATTCTGTAGAAACTGCACAGTGGATTTTAAATTGTGATGTTTTTCCTGGGCTGGCGACCTGTGTGTGATCCGATCCTGAAGACACAGATCAGTGACCACAAGCCCCAGATCCCTGTGAGCCATAGGACCGTGAAAGAAATGACGAATACTGTACAGTGTTACTCACCCAGGAAGCTCCATAGGTTAAGTGCATTAAATGCATTTTAATCTGTGATACCTTCAATTTATGAAGGGCTTAGTGGGATGTGATGTCATCATAAGTCAAGGGGCATCTGTATAAAAAAAGTACATGAATCAAGAACAGCATTCTCCTTTTGCTAAAACAATAATCCAGAAAAATCACTGTACATCTCAGCAATTAAACTTGCTAATTTGCAAATGACATGCGTGAGACAAGTATGTGTAGTTTGTTCATGAAAGAATATGATCAGAGGTGTTAACGGTTTGTGTATAGATGCCCCCCCCCAAGCCTCATGTAGTCATGGAAGCCGCTGAATCTAACGTTTATGATTGATTCATTGTGTAGCGCTGAGATTGGCGGTGTGAGTTCTGCATCCGCCCAGGGGTGGAGCCGACATGCAACGTAAGGTCGGAATGGGGCCGGGTTCTAGTTTTTTTGGCGCGGTTTGCTCTTGCCACTTGCAGCCGCCATGAACGGCTGCCCCCTTTAACTCTGGCTGCTGCCTTGAAGTGTTGCCCCAGTGCCATGCCCCCCTGCCTTGGAGTCAGCTGATTATGGACTGAAATCCACAGAAACTGTAAGCTAAATAAACCTTTCCTTGCTTCATTTTGGTGTCAGGTGTTTGTCTCAGCAACGAGAAAAAAGTAACCAAGACAAGGGGACTGGGCCTGGATCCCCGAGTTTGTGTATTCTTTAAACGGCAGAGAAGATGAGGCAGAGTCTTGTTAGCATCCTGGATCCTGCTCCTCTTTCCTCACCCAGCTGCCACCCAAGGAGAGGACTAAAAGAAATCTTACCATTCTCTTTTAGCAGGGTAGGAAAAACCAGTCAAGGAAGGTGAACAAGAGACATGATGCCAGGGACCCCAAACACTTGACTTTATTTCTACCTGCTGTGGAGAAATGACTGAAATAGATTGAAGATAAACCCCAAGGGCCTGCACTTTGATAAAGAGTCATTTTCTCAGCCTTTTCAGCCAATTTGAACTTGTTTGACTTTCTTAATTCTATTCCTATATGCAATCCTGATTTGTGTAATTCATCCTTGAAAAGCTTTTGCTAATATGCAAGAACCCAGGGAGATGATGTCCTGTGCTTCTGATGGTATAAACACAACCAGGTCACATCCTTCCAGGAGGGTTTTAAAAGCAATAGATACAGCTCTCCCTCTCGGATAAGCTGCAGGTCTGAACCTGGGCCAAGAGGACGTGTTCAGAATCACAGGGGTGGCCCTACCGTTTCATAGTCTGTTGCCTTAGGCTTTTATGCAAGCAGATCAGCCAACACTTGGCAACTTCCAGTGAGTGTGAATCCAGTCACACTGTAAGGAAGGCTTTAAAAGTCAAATGATCCTGGGTGTCCTTGGATAGCTTACCTTTAAATTTTCTTTTTAGATTTTTTAATTGACAAAATATTTAATCAACATATTTAGGGTGTACAGTATGAAATATATATATATATATACATATATATATATATGTATATAAAATCTGTAATGATCCAATCAGAGTAATCAGCATTTCTGTCTCCTCAAATACTTATTTCCATGTACTGCAAACTTTCAGACCCTTCTAGTTATTTTGAAATATACAGTGAATTGTTGTAAACTATAGTTCCCATACTGCACTGTAAGAGCACCACTCCTTCCAAATGCATTTTGATTCTCATTGGCTAAGCTCCCTCTATTCCCCCTTCCCATAAGTTCAATCTTCATAATCTTTCAACATTTATAAAATTCACTGCCAAATAGTGTTACTTCTTCTCCCACCTTAAATAGCCTTGGGTATATTAAGAATAACAACAAACAGAGTAGTAACTAACATTTATACAGTGTTTACAAGTTCCAAAGAGCCTTCAGATACAATATTTCACAGTAATTGTTTGATGAAAATAATATCACAAGAATGATTGCCTATTTTCTAGATAAGGAACCCAAAGCTGAAAATTTGTTAGACTTGCCCAAAGCCCCAGAGGGGCTGGACCCAAATCAGGTTCTCCTTCCTCTAAACCAGTCAGTCATCTGTGCATCCCTCAGTGCAGGCATAGGAATCCCTTCTTATCTAGTGTTTTATCTGTTCCCATATAAACATGAGCTCACTGGGTCTGCTGGGCACCCAGGAAATGTGGTTAAATCAGAAAACTTTCTAGTGCTAGAAAGTCCTATTTTCTCATCTATAAACTTAGCATTTTAGACCAGAGGATTTTTAGGTCCCCTGAGGTTCTAACATATTTTTCTTCTCTGCTGCATCTCAATGACCAAAGGGTCAGATCCCTTGCTACTGAAAGCAAAGCCAGAAGGAAAGACTTCTGTGGTAACTTTTTCCATTTGGAATCACCATCAGATACCAAGGGCACGTTGGTTTTTCACTCAGCCAACATTTATTTGCCGGTTGCAATGTGCTAGTGTAGTTCTGAAAACTAGAGATGTGTTGATAGCTGAGTCAGTCTGTGCCCTCTGGGCCAGGGAGAGACAAGTGCTTCAGAACCAGGTTGGTAAGGACACAGAGGATGCTGAGCTTCCACAGTGCTAGGGAGGGGTGCTGCTTAGGAAGAAAGGTCAGGAGGCCTTGGAGGAGAGCAGACTTCAACAGGGCCTTACAGAAAGAATTAGGGTTATCAGGTAGGTTGACAGGCAGATGCACCCCGAGAAGACTGAAGAGCAGGTGTTTTCTATGCAACGCGGCCCACTTTGTTTTTAGCTGCTGTTGCGTCTCTGACCTTCTCATCCAGCCTTCTCTCTGTGATGATGAGAAAATCTTCAGCCTGCTACCCTGTGGAAAACCCCATCTGCCTAGTGCAAGAGGATGCAATGATTTTTTCTGAGAATAAATGACTGAAGAAGTCCTCTCCCGCTGAGATCTTTTGCATCTCTGAGGAGTTACTTTCATATGTGAACTCACTCACCCACCTACTCCACAATCAAGGTATAACCAGAAACTACACAGCTGTTACATGGGAGGTCCCTGGTCAACCGTGAGAGAAAGGGAAGCCATTGGCTCACTTCCTTTCCACGCTCAGCTTCCTGAGCTACTCAGGGTCCTTAGAAGACGCTGGCAGCCTCCTCCAAGCCTCTGCTGCTGGGTATCCACAGATCCTTCCCAAACTCCAAACTAATACTATCTGAAAGTTTCTATTCTTGTTTTGGACCATGATGAAATATTTCCATGAATTATTTGTCCAAGCCAGGCATACTGGTGCACACCAGTAATCCCAGTAACAGGGGAGGCTGAGGCAGGAAGAGTGCCAGTTTAAGGGCAGCCTGGACAACATATGGAGATCCCATCTCAAACAACAACAATAAAAATTATTGAGCCATTGCAGAGTTAGTAGCAGCATAACAGTATGCCATTAGACTGAAAGCAATAGAGCCAGGGCAAGCATTCACACCCCAGCCCGCAGCAGAATCCGTCCGCACGAAAGCATGCACACCAGTTGTTGACATACAGATCTCTCTAACTCAGGTTCTTTCACAGCTACCCCTCCAAGCACACATGCTGAGAGCAGAGTCCCTTGGAATCAGCAGCCAATGTCACCATTTCTCCGCATGGCATTTCACTAGTCTGTATTCCACAGGTGCCCCTGGCTGTCTTTCCTTCAACCCTGCCCAGGGAATTACCCACACAATGACACTGAAAATGGAGCTTGTAGCTTCCCTGAGTCATCGACATCTTCCCTCAGACTTTTCTCCCAGGCTGGTCCTTCCCTTTCCAGGCTCAACATTTCAACCATAATGTCCCTCTTGCCTGGAAAGATGCTGTTGCCCATGTGGGTTGATCTCTTCCCCAGGTGGACTTTATAAAGGGACCGTGAAAGGGGCTCCGCTATCCCCACCTTTGTTCTGGGGAGCACTTGCTACATGCCTTTGCAAGTCCCACACATTCTGGAACTGAACATGTGTTGGATAGGAATCTCTAGAAAGAGCAGGATGATGCCCTCACGCAGAGAGAAGCTGTGTGAAAATCAGTCAACATTTTCTTTGTGCATCTGGTGGAAACAGTGGAACCAGCAGTACCCCAACCTGGGTGGCAGATGCCGGCTTAACTGTATGCACAGACTCTTTGACACACACCTGGAGGCAGTGCCTGCCTGCAAGATGCTGGAGGCTGGAGCACGGCACAAGTAAGGCCCCTATTTAATACAGCTGGCTGGTGCTGGAGAAAGGAAATAATTGTTGGAATGTGTTTATGTGAAAGCTTTGGAAAACTCAGGCATTGCAGCATTGTTCTGTGGAAAAGACCTTGAAAAGTATATCCTTTGTTGTTCTCCAAAGTCAATGAATTCTTGTCCTTTGTATGGTGGCATTTTCTAGTACTTATATTGAGAAAAGTGGAAAGTTTATTTCCATCCATTGTCGTATTTTTCGAATGTTAATGTAAAGGCATATATATGTGCATATATGTAGATGTGTAAAACCAGTAAGGACTGAAATGGTCAGACAGGTATGCTAAAGTGTGTTATGAAAAAACAACAAATTAAGGATGTGTAGCACAGAATTACAGGAATGCTAACAAGGCCCTAATTTATATTTTAAATATGACTATTAAAATATAATACAAATACCATAGAATGCACCTATTTACTGAGTGTAGTTCAACAGTGTTAGTATATTTTTAGAGCTGTGCAGCACTCAGTGTGCTCTAATTCTGGAGGATTTCTACCCCCCACCAAAAAAACCTGGTACCTATCAGTACTCATTTGCTACTGTCTCCACCCTGCCCCCAGGACTAAGCAAATGATAATCTGTTTTTTGTCTTTACAGATTTTCCCATTCCAGATATTTTATATAGATGAGATCATTTGTGTTTTTATTAATTTTTTTTCATTTTTGCATAATGTTTTCAAGGTTTATCCTCATTGTGTCTTGTATCAGTACTTTATTCCTTTTTATGGCTGAATAATATTCTACTCCATGGATGATATATATACTATATCCATATTTTATTTATTCATTCAGCAAACACATGAGTTGTTTCTACTTTTTAGCTACTATAAATAATGCTACCATGAACATTGGTGTGCATGCTCTTGTATGGGTACAGATTTCTTGCTCTTAGATACTGAGGAATAGAGTTGCTAGGTCATATGATAACTCTCATATTTCACATATGGCAACTTTATGTTTAACTGTAAAACTCTTTTCCACACAGGTGCAACACTGCTGCATACCACTAGCAACATGTAAGGGTTCAGATTTCTCCACATCCTGTCTACTACTTGCTATCGTCTGTCGTCTTTATCATGGCCATCACAGAGGACATGAGGTAGAATCTCTCTGTGGTTTTGATCTGCGTTTCTTTGGTGACTAATGATGTAGAGCATCTTTTCATGTATTCTTTAGTCATTGCATATTTTGGGGGCAATATCTATTTAAATCCTTTATCCTTTGCTCATTTTTCAACTGGGTTGTCTTTTTTTGTATTGAATTATAAGAATTCTTTATGTATCTTAGATATTAGTCCCTTATGAACATGGACCCTAAGTATGTTTTCCATTTTGTTAGTTGTCTTCTCACTTTCTTAGCAGTAAAATATTTTAAAGGCAAACCTGAGACTGGATCGATTCAAATTACCTAGACATTTCTGTGACTTCTGTATTGGCTCCTTTGCTATTTCAGATTTGTGACTTTTGAATTTCAGTGTTCTAATGTGAAAAACTTTGGAAGTGTAAATTTTTCTAAGGACACAAAAATGTATATAAAAGACTAATTCTTCCTGAGTTTCTATTGAGGTTTTCCTTGGCCACTCTTGTGATTTCTTCTTTTAAAAATATGGCCAAGCACTGTTAATCTGTTATCATGATTTGAAACTCATATTGTCTTCATTGTTCTGATTAGTTTCGTTTTACTCTGATTTGTTTGCTTTTGTTATACTTGATGGCATGGACAGCTATTTTAAAGATAACAAAATATATAATTGCAGCCATCGAGGATGTCCAATTATCTTGTTTCATTGTTTTGTTTTGATTGATTTTACTATATTCTGTGTTGTTTGATTGTAATATGTCTGAAGGTGTAGGCAACTATTCTGAAGATAACGAACATTATGGTAGCCACTGGTGTTTTACTAGTATCTTGAATGAAGTTCTGTATTGCTTACGTTGTTCTGCTTTGTTTTGTTTTGTTTTCGTTTTTTTTTTTACTGTTTTATTTTGTTGTATTTTGTTTGATTTTACTTATCCCTGATGATATAGGCAGGTATATTGCAGATAACAAGAGGCATTGTGGTAGCCTTATCGATTGCTTTTTATCCCATTTAGAAATCATGTACCATGTTCATTGTTTTGTTGTGATTGACTCTACTCTGTTTTATTTTGTTTGGTTATATTCTTTTCAAAATAAAAAAAAAGAAAGAAAATATGGCCAAGTTTCTGTTACTATTGTTTACCATGAAATATTTTTGTAGTCATATATACAGCCTATGTACTAAATAATACAGTCTATGTTTATAATGAATGCAGTGTGGTAGTTTCAGGCAGTCAGTGGAAATCAGCAAAAGGGCTACCATGGAGAGAAAATGAGTTCAATAAAAAGCCTACAGAAAGCAAGGCAGAGGCAGAAGAGAGGGTCAGAAGCCTCCTAGCAGGGGAACCCAAAAGAACACATTTTTTGGGGCGTGACCACCTTGTGAGCCAGCAGCCTTGAGGATGGGATCCTGAGTGTGTGTGCATGTAAGCACAAGGACACACACATGTGTGCATGAGCAGAGAGAGAAGGGGGAGGAGACTAGGGAGAGAGGCATGATACCCCACTGAGAGTTTTTCAGTGTTTTAAAACCTCTTCAGGGAGCCCAGTCTTTATAAATATACCTCTATGCCCAATTCTCTCCAGCCCAAGAAATACAGGGGCCTGCCTGTTCTCAAAATTGTATTTACCACTTTTTAAGGGAAGCTTCAGCTCAGCCCTCATAGGTAAAGCATTGTCTTGCCCATGTATATGCTTGATACGCACCCTAGGTACTCAGTTACTCACAGAAGGTCCTGATCCCTCTGGAAATTTCATTCCATTCCAGTGTTTTGGACTTTGCATACTTAGTTCATGACACAGGGACCCTGAAAATGTTAAATCTAAAACTTGGTGTGGATTGTCATTCAAAACTTGGGACTTTAGCTAAAACCCCGCATTCATCCTTTGCACCAAGGAAGCAAGGAAGGCTTGGTGGCTGAGCCTGCAGGCTGTCTATTCTCCACTATAAATAGAGATGGTTTGTTTTGCAGCTCTCCAGCTTTTAGGCACAAAAATATTTGCCAGCATGTATGTTATCACATCCCTGCTATCTACTTTTATGCAGATCAGGAATCTCACACTCCTGTCTTTGTTTCCTGTTGTAACCACAGTTGTTTGTGGATAAATATCTTTTATCTCAAGGACAGGGACATAGAATCCATAAGACTCCCCCAGTGTGTAAGAAAAGGGGAAGGAGGAGACAATAGACATGGAGAACCTAGTGGGAGCCAGGAGCCTTGCCCACTATAACAGTGACATAAAACACACTTAGGGATCATCAGTTGAGTACCAACTATGGTCCAGAGAGTTGGGTGATTAAGTGTTTTTTCAGCCTTCAAAGAGGTTAAGTAATCTGCCCACAGTTGTATGTTCTGGGTTCGGATTTGTGTCTAGTAGGTCTTGTTTTGGGAGTCTGGTAGCTTTGGATTTTAAATTAAAAGCATATGATTTGAGAGAAAGCAGATGGCTTGTCTTTATCATCCAAAGCCGAAGTACTCTCTCCCAGGAATGGGTTTGCAAAACTGCATATGCAGCTACACAGCCTGGGGTGGTGAGCCAGATGGCCAGGGCTCAAACCCTTGCTCTGTCTCCTGCTGGCTCTGTAACCTTGGACCACAATCTGACATCACTGTCCTCATATGTAAAGTGGGCATCACAGGTCTACCCAAACAGGCATTGTAAGACTGCAAATACTTCCAAGAAGTGGTAAGCCCTCAGTGTTAGGCATCATGACTAATAGTTGTATATACTGAAAAATCAAAGCAAGAGTGTCAATGAATGCTTTCCTACGGGTAGAAATAAAGAACTTCATTAGGAAGCAGTAAGACTCTTTCTTGCCCCACTCCTTTTCTGAATGAAATAGAGAACTTTTCAGGTAGTCAGGTATAAACGAGTTCAACAAGTGTTCACAGAACCCTATCATGGTGCCAAGTGTTGTGCTGGGTGCTAGGTGGGGTTGGAGAAGAAAGGAAAACAGACCCATGCTCCGAGTCCCCAGAATATGGACAATGTGGTAGGAAAGAACCTATTCATCTAATCAGATCGAGAAGGGATGAATGCTTTTTCATAAACCCAACTATCATCTAAAGTTTGTTTTTTCTTTTAAAAAAAAGTCTTCTAAAATTTAGCCTGAAACGTGTTTTTTTTCTCCCTCGCCTAAGAAATCGCTGCCTTATGGAATTATATGTTCTATATTTTCACAAATCTCTTCATCCAACACATGCTATGTATGTACACTACAAGTCTGTGTATTTATATACATTCCTTCATAAACCTTGTTGACAAACTCTGCTTAATGTTAGCTCCAATTACAAATGGTAAATTTAATTCAATGTTTTTTTCACACATCAGATATTTAAGTAGTTTTTTAAAAAGAAATATCTTAAGATGCCAACTGGAATCTTTTCAGAGCAAAGTGTCATCGTAATGGGAATTTGTGATGTAGCGGTGGATGGAAGATGCTAGGAATTTCTAAGTGTACGTTTGGTTTTAGAGGGCTAATTTTTAGCTCAGAAGGCTCTTCTCCTTCCTGTAAGATGCCATAAGCCCCTAAGAGGCGGCCTGGGGCATTTCTCTGTTCCTGGCATTCTGCTATTAGAGGAGGGAAACAGGGCAGTGAGTTACTGGTCCATGTGAATCATGAGTTCTACTTCAAGACACTCTTTGGGGCTGAGAGAGTACAAAGGAAGTGAACCTGATCAGGCTTGTTGTGGCTCAGTGACCGTTCTACAGAATTAAGGTGGTTTTGGGTGTGGGCTGACCCCTCCTGAAATGGGACCCCCAAGGGTAGAGGACAGGTGATGGGGTCATTTGTGGGGTGACAGATATGGGCCAGGCAGCAGCTGGGCATCAGTGACAGATACGGGCCAGAGGCAGCTGATTGCATGTCCACTGAATAGGTCTTTGCAGCCACTCTGGCTTCAGGGGTCTTCCAATTCATGCCAAATAAAAGAGCAAAAACAAGAAATGAGACAAAAATTGAATCATTTACAGACTAACCTCTAGCAAAAAAGATTCTTTCCCACTGAGACCTAGACAGTTTTAAAACCCGAAAATGTTTTCGGAGTGGGAATACAGTGTATGACATATTCCAAGGGGGGGACTTCAAAGTTTGTCCTTGGTAAGAGAGCCCAAACATCACAGCAAAGATGCTTGAATTGTGTAGTACACTTCCAGATAGAATGTGATATAATGAAGGCCTAATTGTATTATCTTTATTACCTTTAAATCTCTCTCTCTCTCTCTATCTCTCTCCCCCTCCCTCTCTATCTCTCTCCCTCTCCCTCTCTGTCACTTCCTTTTAAATATACACGCAGACATACACACATGCATATCCCTCTGGAAGTGACAGAAATCAGTGCCTTGAGTTTCCTGGCATTTGGGCTTTGCCTCATCCACTCTCAGATCCATACACTGCTCTTCACATCCACTTTGAAGTGAAGCTGCCCAGCTCCTTCTTGACTCAGATATTGTCACAACAATAAACATCTTTCAGTCCTTGTGACTCCTCATGTGCCCCAGCCTTATGCAATTCACTGGCACGCATGCTTTCTCTGTGTCTGTTTGGTGCCTGTTTTCATCATTTAGATTTTAGGTCCATCTGGTGATGACTGTATCTTTTGAACACAATGTATTCAGTTACTGTTAAACAATAATATCTATTTGATAACCACAGTGTGTTCATCAGGGAGACAGGACAGATAGGAGGGTTAGCGGAGCTTCCTCCTTCTCTTTCCAAGGGTGCTGCTTTCCTCCAGAGAGTGCATGTTACCGCTCCATGAATCACATGCTTCCCTCTCCATGGAACGCATGGGTTACCTCTCCAGTGGCATAGATCCTCGGACTCCAGAAGAAGCCGAACTGACCTCCGAGCCCTTTGGAAAGTAGAAGTTGCCCGTAAAATGCCAGCCTAGAGGCAGTTTTCAGTCCCAGGCACTGGTAGACCTCGGACAACAGCACAGAGAAAGGACTGGGAAAGTGTCGGGGGTCATTTTCCTTTCTGTGCCTACCTACATCATGTTGGCATTACTGCCGCTTGTGAAAGGTTAGGGTTTCTTTCATTCCCCCACCCCACGAAGCAAGGGAGGCCACCTACTTGAGGAAATTTGGTTGACGGTAAGTTTTTAAGGGTCTTTATAATGAAACCACCAAGAGATGGCCTGCAGATGAGACAGGGGATGACTCTATCCCAGAACTTTGTTCAACCCTTCAAAATCACCTTGATAAGAGAGAAACCTTCTAAATTGCTACTCAAACTGGTATTCATGGACCAGCAGCATGAACCTCCCTTTGGAGATTGCCGGAACTATGGAACCACAGGATTTGCAGTGCTTCCAGACCACAGTCAGCACTTTAATAAGAGCTCCAGGAATTCACGTACCCTTTAGTGTAGCGACATGCCGGGCTGAGGCAGTGGTTCCCCACCCTGCTCCACAGCACTACAGCTGGGACAGTTTTAGTCCCCCTCTAGTGGCTCCACATAATCTATGACCCATCACTCTTCATGGGGTCAGAAGGGTTGGGTTATTCTCTTCCTTAATCTCTAAGTGACATGTGAATTTGGGACAGCTCTATTCTGACTTCTTGGTCTATAAAACTGAGGTCATAACAGGAGTTATCACATAAGATTATTGCAAGGACGAGCTGGGGATTTTGCTCAGTGGCATAAACAACAGCCTGGCACGCATGAGGTCATCAGTTCAATCCCCGGTACCAAAAACAAAACAAAACACAAAAAAGATTATTGCAAGGATTGAAGAGATAGTGTATGTAAATTGTGAAGGACAGCAACTCCTCAATAAAAAAAAAACTATGGTTATTTTTAAGTTTATTAGTTCATGTTGTTATCCAGATAGGATTTGCAACAAATTCCCTGCAGCCCTCTCCACACTAGATCTTTGTCTCAAGCCTTCCTGTATTGATGACACAGAACAAGTTTTGGGTGATCCACATACTAGAGATTTCTGAGAATGTTTCAGCCCTGTTTCCAAGTTGACAACCACGGTTTTGGTCTTCCTTCAGTAAGCTTAGGAGGTTTTCCTTGCCTGATGATTGATGCTGGGGACATCATCTCTTGAAATAAACTCACCTAAGACAGGCGCCGAAGAGGGATGGACAAGTTTCCTTGGAACTTATTACCAAAAACATGAGCTAAAATTTACCCGAAATTAAATATCTAGTCAATAATGACAGCCACGTGGTTTTCTCAGCAAACGATGACTCAGTTCTTATTTTGGTGGTAAGGGGTTTGCCAAAATCATTCTAGAGTGATAGGAAAATGTGATTATTTTTCCATCATGCTGAGTTCAGAACTTTTTTTCTATTCATATTTTCATGTTAGTGAAAATTCATTTTGCAATATTTGGTTTGCTTTGTGTCATTAGATATTCACAGCACCATCATTACCAGAAAGAGACTGAGCTGAAACAACACTGATGTGATAGGTGTTACTCTGACACTGGGAAAGATGTTCAGTTGAGTACAAATATTTTAAGTGATCAGTTCATTAGTCAGTATTTCATGCTGTGATGACTTCTATATACACAGAATATTTATGTCTGTCAGTCCTTAGATATAAATTTCAGATACAAAGACCTTCAATATCTAAATCTAATTTGATTTTTTTGATACACAAATTTACTAATTCTTTTAAATGGCATTGCATTTCTCAGGAATCTCCTTCTTCTACAAAATTTATTTATATATTTCCTGGAACCATAGAGTGTTCACTTTGAACATGATCTCAGAAATCATATGCTGCAATTTCTTTGTTTTCCAAAAGGACAGACAGATTTGGGAAAAGGAAGTGACTTTTCAGAGGCTACTGAGTTGTCATGACTTGAAACCAGTGTTTTGTTCCCCATGCA
This sequence comes from Cuniculus paca, assembly GCA_004365215.1. Taxonomy (NCBI): domain Eukaryota; kingdom Metazoa; phylum Chordata; class Mammalia; order Rodentia; family Cuniculidae; genus Cuniculus; species Cuniculus paca. Next base: position 6,444 of record RJWT010006872.1, on the reverse strand, counting down.
CTTTTAAAAGCAGGTCCCTGAAGCCCCAGCTGACCAGTGCTTATGTCTGTTACATCACAAAGTACTCAAAAATCTTATCGGCATTAACTTCCTTGTTTTTGTTGTTTTGGGTTTCGATATTGTGAATTATAAGAGCTGGGAAATAAAATGTACCATTCTATTGTCCAGCCTGTTCTTGTGAAGCTCTGGGGTGCTGGCAGAGAGAGCAAGGCTGGGGGCATTGGGTCAGACAGCCTGTAAGAGAGGAGTGGCTGTGAAGAACCTGGAGGGAACTGGAGGTAGAGCAGGACAGTGGCTTTCAACCGAGAGCTGGGGCAACACTGGAGGGTGAGGCTAGCTTGGCGGGCTTTGGGTGCATGCTCCCTGGCTGCCTGCCCTACTTAGCTCAGGCTCTCCACATCCACCACATTAGCCCATCACAAGGTGGTGATAAATGGGGATGGGATAGCGTAGGAAAGAAAGCGCCCCTTCAGCCAAATGGGGAAGGGTACGCCTGCTGACCCCCAGGTGGTATTCTGACTGAAAAGTTTCTGAAGGGGCCACAAGACACACAAATATTCAGGGATGTGATGGAGCCCACAAAACAGTGACTATCTTTGCACCTCCCTTCCAGGTAGGGCTAAGCTGACTCACCCACAACATAAGGCCAGACCTGCCCATCCTCATTAAAAATCCATCAAGAAGGTGTTCCAATGTTTATTCATTTATTTTTCATATTTCAAAACTATCTCTCCAGGCTTGCCAAAGCAGAGAAAACTTCAAAACTATTGTACATCATGCACAAAGTTTCCCTGGAATTATTACATAACTTAAGGTCCCTGATACACCCTCCTTTATCAGAAAACCATATGTTAAAAATCTCTGTCAAGGAGTGTACTGCATCTTGTCCAAATTGGAGCATTAACATTTTTTGCATCAACTTGTCCATAAGGATCTTTGCACCTCCACTTCAGTAGCTCCTCCCCTCCAACAACAAGAAAAGGCAGTGGTATTTCCTAGATTTCATCTATGACAAGGGGGGAGAAGGTAACATCCTCCCTTTTGAGTTAATTAGTGGTTCTGGACAAGTGTGGGCTAGGAACACTTGAAAGGGAAAAGTCACACAGAAGCAGGCGTGCTTGCTTTTGTGAGATGAAAACAGGAGAACATAGGAAAGAACACAAGTAAATGATAACGAAAACCAAACCAGAGCCAAAAGTTGGACAGGTTCTGGCACACAAAGAGATGAATTAGAAGAACTATTTGGGGTGTTAACGGCTGAAGTATTTGACTTTAGAAACAGTGAGATTTATTTCTTTCTAGAGCAGTTGTTAACAGCTTCCCTGGTAAGACCAGCTGGATTTGGAGAATCACAGCATAGTTGTAAAGTTCAGCAAGGAGGATCTAAGGGCTTCACACAGGGAGCAGCTCGGAGCTCTTCCAAACGATTGTTTTCTTGGACATTCCCCAGGGCTCAGGAAACAAGGAAGAAACCACAGCAACCCAAGATGGATGTGGAGATGCACAAGACTGGGGGCAATCACAATGGATGAGGACACGACGCTTTGAAGCAGGCTTATGACCTATATAGACCCTCGAGCCCTACGGAGAGGAATGCATGCTTGCAAGGGGGAATATATATTTCTTCTCATCCTATCAAAACATAAAACCACCAGCTGTAGAAAGAAGAGAGTCCACACAGAAAGTGAAAGAGGTTTGAGGTGCTGTGTGTTTTTTGAAGCTGGATTTTTGATATGTGGTAACAACAAGATAAAGACTTTGTTCTAGAGAATCTGAAAGCTTTTCTCTGAGTATCTTCTGGGGCCAGGGTACTCTTGGCATCTCCTGGAGCTTCTGAGCATTTGGGAGCTTTTTGGAGTCTGGGTTTTTTCCAAAGGCAGAAGCCTATTCCATTCCATCAAAGGTGTCGTTAGGATCTGTGAAAGATGCAGGGCAGTCAGGGTGGTATATATTCTCCCTGTACATTTCTTCCTAATATTCTTATTTGAGTGACAATGTATTGGTTTAATCAGGTTAGGAGGCATGGTGCTAAAATGATCCAATATTTCTATTAAACTTTCTATTTTTAAAGTATCTGTGGGATCATATGAAGTTGTAAGAAACAATAGAGAGAAATTTTGTGTGCGCAGTTTTCCTCCATGATAACATTTTGCAAAATGATATTGCAATATCAAAACCAAGATATTAGGATTGGTGCAATCCATGGATCCCATTCAGATTTCAACAGTTTTAATTTTTTTGTTGTTTTGTTTTTTGAGATAGGGTCTCACTGTGTAGTACAGGCTGACCTTGAACTCACTATGTAGCCCAGGCTGGCCTCAAATTCATGGTGATCCTCCTGCCTCAGCCTCCCAAATGCTGGAATTACAGGCATGCACCACCATGCCCAGCTCAACAGTTTTATTCATGTATTTAGTTCTACCAAATTTGACCACCTGTGTAGGTCTGGATGTTCATCAACTCTGTCAAGACACAAAACAGCTCTGGCACCACACGGATCCCCCATTTTCCCTCTAGTAGCCACATACACTTATCTTTTCTCCTCTTCATCCTTAACCCCTGGCAGCCATCAATCTGTTCTCCATTTCAATAATTGTCAGATCAAGAATGCTACAGAAATAGAATTATGCAGAGTAGAATCTTTTGAAATCGGTCTTTCTGTTTAGATTTTCATGACAACCCATCTAAGTCATTGCATGTGTTATTGCTTCATTCTTTTCTTAATCGCCAAATAGTATCTCACAATATAGATAGCCTATAGTTGGTTTAATCATTTAAAATGATATGTGTGTCTTTGAGCACGCGCATGTGTGTGTGTGTGCATGTGTGATAGATTACTGGGGAATGAAACAAAGTCTCACCCCCATGCTAGGCATACTCTATCACTGAGCTACATCCCCAGCCTTTTTATTAATATAAAAGATCTCGCGAAGTTGCTCAGGCTGGCCTTGAATTTGGATTCCTCCTGCCTCAAATCCCCAAGTAGCTGGGATTCTAGGCATGTGCCACCATAGTTAGCTAAGAAGCAGTATACATTTGGAAACCCCTTCAACAAAATTTTAAAAATTGAATGTAAAAGAAAACTGCTGTTAAGGTGTATGTGTGAGTGGGTGTGTATGTATGTGTATGAGTGTGTGTTGTAAGATTTGATGGTTTGAAAGACATTTTTCTAAATTGTAGCAAGGTAGTACTGTCCGTGATCACTACGCAAAACTAATATGAAACATTGCATGATAAAAAAGTGATTGTCTTTGTGCCAGATGAGAAGTATATAGTGCTGCATAAGTATTTCAAGTTAGCATGTTTTGTCTTTGTTACCTGGTACAAATATTCTTGATTTTTGATATTGTTGATTCCCTAATAGATTTTCCTAACTCCATTCTTTAGTCATCCGCTGCAATATATCTGACCAGACTTTCAACAAAATTTTAAATTATTATACTTAACAGCTACCCTAACAAAATGTAGCCTTTTGAGTAAATGAAACTCTCCTTTTTTAAGTGATACAGTCTTTTTCAGCTTGCTCTTAGGCATAAGAAATGATCTCGTTACTTATTTTAACAGGGATAATGCCTTCTCTTTTCATTAAAAATACTTTCAAAGCTTGTTAACTAAATAATATTACCCATTCTCAATAATTTGTAATGACACAGTTACCCATTTTTAGCAGATTTCAAACCTTGTTAGTAAACACTAAATGGAAAGCTATAGATGTAACAAATACTTCTTTAATAATTTCAGAAATAAAAACAAAATCTTGTGTGGGAATACTGCTCTGTGATAGAACACTTGCCTAATATTCCCCTCCACACACACACATATAGATTAGGTATTTATATACTAATATTTGTGTAATCTTTTGGTAGCTTTCTTTATTATGCTTATTAACATTTTTAAATGTTTTAAATTTGGGTTTCCAAATGACTTTAATGTGAAGCCTGATATACTTCCTGGCTTTTTTTCACAACTCCAATCACTAATGGCTGAAATCTCTCTTTAACTAGAAAATTCTCACAATTAAGGTTTTCGGTCTGTCCACTCTTCTCCAGGAGCCCATAGAGTTCTGTGCAAGAAGAAAGATGAACAGTAAAGCTCATTACATATTTGAACTATCAAGGGCAGAAGTTCCATTCCTCCTAGAAGAAATGACAAAGTTTGAGCAAAATGCAAACACATCACCATCAATTCCAGAAACAATTAAGGATTTCCTCCTTCATCCAAATTTGCGAAGCTAAGCAGGTCAGATTCTTTAGAAAAGAGTCTGACTAAATATTTGGATGTATGGGTAACTTCTTAACCTGTAAATTTCCAGTCTATCTGCTACAGAATCCAGAATTCTGTATTGAGAAAACTCATCTGGACCTTACCTGCCTCACCAGTTTGGGACTGTGAGCAGCTACACAAGCCTGGGTCACACTCTGTATTTGAAAAAAAAAAAAAAAAACAAAACACCATACACTTTTCTAAAAAGTTTAAATTCTCTAGATTACCTTAGGCTGTGTTTAAAGCAAATGTTTCCATGTGTCTTTCTCTTTTGGAATAAAATGTTTGTCTATTCATAGACATGAAGCGATGTAACCTGAGCTAGATCATCACTTTGATTTCTCATAGTCTATCAGTGTAGACTGTTTATAGCTTAAAAGAAAACAATTGCTGTGTTCTGTTTTTATAACAACATCCTTGTGTTCATTTGTTTATTTTCAATTTCTGTACCTACCTACTTCTGAGAGAACTTCAAGATAAAACATCAAAGCATTGAAACCACAGGACCCAGACAACCTGGAAGAAACAGGAGGCAGAGATGTACAGCAGAGATTATAATCAAATAAGCAAGGTCTTTGGCTTGAAGTTCCCTGATACGACTCCAAAACAGCATATAAAAACATTTCTCAACTAGGCAACGGGGCTACAGTGTGTAACTGCTTTGTTTTGTTTTTTAAAAGAGAGCCTATAGGTTAATCCATTTCTGTAAGAATTCTTTCCTGGAACTAAATTTAAGCCAGAGTTTATAACATAGATCATTGTTTAAAGGACAAGAGCATGACTGAGAACAACATTTTAAAGCCTCGTCTTACAAGAGAGAAAAATTCTCTTCCATAATAATCATCCACGGAAATCCTTAAATGGTTATTGAATAAAAGCATCTCTGAGGTTCTGCAGACCTGATGATAAAATCAATTGCAAAAAGATATCATTCCATATAAAATGATTCCAACGTCCTGTCCTGTTGTTTTATATAGTGCATTTATATATTTTTAAAGCTAGAAGGAGACACTGGGGGAGTAGACACACACTCCGTTTTCCATTCAGGAAGATCCAAGTCTACATTTTTGCTTGTTGAAGCATGGAGAAGAGAAAAAGGTGGAAACAAGTAAAAGAGGAAAAAAATCTCAATGATCACTATTTGGAAAACAGAAAGATGGTTAGAAGAATAAAACACCTTTAGTCACTGAATAAGTATCTATGTTTGCCATTATTTTCTGATATTTATTTATTTATAAGTTATAACCACAAGGTACATGCAAGTTTGTATTTCTTTTCACAGAATGTTTTATCAGGTGTACTGTCCACCTTGCTACACGCTTTATGCGTCACAAATGTATTCTTGCATTTTTCCATATGCATAATTGCTGTCTTAGTACTGTAGAATTACTGGACATTTTGATGGCTCTTGATACACACTGAAAAATATTGACAGACTGATATTTTACAAGGATAATTGTCAAGGTTAAGTGCATTGATTTCACATTTTTAAATCTTTATTTCAGAACATTCCTTCTTCCCGTTTAGTTTAAATTTAATTTCTTTGGTTCTTAAAGGCTAGAGCGAAAAATCTAATGCTTGAGAAACCCTTTCTATATTTTCAACTGGGCATGTTTCTTTTCTTAGCCATGGAAGATATTAGAAACAGAAAGCATTGCTCATTTTATCTGTTAGGTGTTAGTATTGTTAGCAATTCGAGAACTCATGTTTAATAAAGATATTAACTCTTGCTACACAAAACTATATGTGCTTGGTCACATACTACACATGTTTTACCCAGCTTGTTTGCTTTTAATCATGTCCAAGTTTGAATCTCAAGACAGTTTCCTCCATCACAAAACATTCCCCACTTCCCAGCTGGCAAATGCTCAGAGAACACAAGATGATTTTTATGTTAGCCTAAGCAAAACATAATTAGGAAGATAAATCTGCTGCCACCTCATACACATGCACACAAAAATAATCCCTTGCCACTTATGAATCAATGTCAACTCTAAACAAGTTTTGCATTTCCTAGAGACACACAGCAGAGGAAGTGGTTCTGAACAACTCAAAGTGGAATGATTCCATTCTTTTTTCTGTAAAGTGGGCCTTATTATATTCTGGTCTCAGGAAAAAATCATGTCAAAACAAACTGCAAATGTTAAATGATGTCACAGGCAAGGTGTCAGTCATATTAGC
>RJWT010006871.1:0-28437 GCA_004365215.1 Cuniculus paca | reverse complement strand
CAGAATTGGAGAACTGACTGGATGTGGGAGGTGCAGCAGAGGGTGGCTCTCAGGTTTCTGACTGGGAAATTATTGACATTCACAAGAGTGAACATTAGAGGGAAATGAGTGGGTTTAGGAAGTGCCTTTGTTTTGCTTTTAGAAATAGGAAAAGATGCCTGGGAGATATGTAAGTGATAGTGCTGAGATGGCATTAAATATGTGAGTCTGGGTTCAAGGGCATGGAGGCCTCAGCTACAGGTAAATCTATGGGACATCAGAGCATAGTCAAAGAACTGGATAAGCTGAGTGGAGGATTGTTTTGAGAACTCCAAACTTAATTGGGGTTCCAATATCAGAGCACCTAGAAACTCTGATGAAATAAGAAATTAGTGAAGGGGATAAAGTGAGTCAGGAGGGCAATCCTCCATCCCCAAGTCATGCTAGGTAGAAATACAGTCAAGGAGAAGAGGAGAGGGGAGAGCAAGAGAAAAGGGCGCACCAACTTGCAGTTTATATGGGAGGATAGGGTGTGAGAGAATAAAACATGCCTGAATGTCCTCTTGAAGGAAGCAGATGGAAAGTGAAGAGCCTAGGAGGGTGTGCCAGTGATCCGCCTCTAAATTCTTTTTTTTTTTCTTTTGTGGCACCAGGGATTGAATTCACGACCTTACACTTGCCAGGCAGGCGCTTAGGCCACTGAGCTAAACCCCCAACCCACCTCTAAATTCTTATCTCTGGCCACTGTCTTGAGGCCTTTGTGGATGGTATTGTTTTAATGCCTGGGCAGTAACCTTTGCTGTGATTTTTCCATTACAAGGATGTTATTGCCTGAAAACTGGGAGAGAAAGAAGTATCTGCAAAGGACATTTAAGAAATAGACAAGAGAGGGCCAGGGATCTAGCTCAGTGGCCTAAGCGCCTGCCTGGCAAGCGTGAGTTCAATCCCCAATGCCGCAAGAATAAAAAAAAAAGAAAAGAAATAGACAAGAGTTAGTGGGGAAAAAAATCAGAAGTGTAGTTTATGAAAGCCAAGGAAGAATTTCAAGAGGGAAGAACTGTTCATCAGTGCCAGAACTGATGGGTCAGTTGAATGAGGACTGAAAATGTTCACTGATTTTACCAAGGAAATGGTCAGTCAGTATAGAAAGGTCCAGGGCTCAATTTCACCAAGTATTTTTATATTTTAAGCCAAAGAGGAGAATTCATCTCAATTCATTAAATTTTGTCTTAAAGATGTTAGACTAGTGTGCTACAGTTGCAGCCTACAGAATAATAGCTTGCAGTAAAAATGTTTCCCTTATAGGTAATATGTACTAGCATTCTAGAAATATATAAAAATTCAGGACATTAGGAATTTCAAATTCAATTTTAACATATAGACCCCCCCAGTTGTTAAGCTATTATACACCACCAACTTCTTTAACAAGCCACTTCCTCTTATCAGCTCCTTGTTACTGAAGAAACTGGGGAAAATGAGGGAGAAGATTCTCCTCTATAATACAAACAGGGGGGCATGTTGGGGCACAATCATAATGCAGGAACACATTTATAAGATAGCAAACTTACAGATATTTCATGATCAATGAGAGGTCTCTGACCAAGTTTCTGTTCCGCTGCTTCTGCTGAATTCAGCTGACCTTGAGAGTGTCTACAGCCCAGCTGCACACCTCTGATGAGCACTGAGTCAGAGTAATTGTCTATACCTGGAGGCATCCTGGGCTAATTCAAGGATCCCTCCCCAGAATGTTCCTGTGTTATGGTAATACCCTTAACTATGCTCACTCTATAGGGCCCCCTCCCTTGTTCCTGGAGTGTTTCTATATCATGATAAAGAATTCCTTTGTTTCAAGACTAGCCTGCCTGTCAGTATATGACTGGATGTATGTAACCAGTTAAGTAACACTTTGTCACTGCCTTTGTACCTCCCACTTCTAAATTCTATATAAACTAAATTCAACTCTGTTGCCTTTGAGGAATTACCCTGCAACAGTCCACTGGCCTGAAGATCCAACAGTCCGTAGTCCACTGGTGTAAAGATTAAACGCTGCCTTCTTATCAAAAAGAAAGATGGTTGACTAACTTCTACTTCATTGTGATTTTGGGTGCCAAAGGTTCTGATCTCAACATGGAGTTCCACAGGAAGTTTTCCAAATGTTTGTTATTCTCAGCATTGTTGTGGAAATATTTGAAATGAATTTGTACCACAGGTGGCTGTGGAATTTCTTTATAGAAGAGATTAAGACCTGAGGGGTTTAAAGAAAGTTAAGGGAATAATCCATGCAAATTGTCTTGAAGTTTTGTGCATCTACACCCTATGTTACAAATGAATAAAAGTAGTTATATGTTTCAGAGAGGTTTTCACAAACTAAGTAAGTCTAAGGAAGTACAGGCGCAAAATTATACAGCCACCCCTCCTCCTGTCATGCTTACATCATACACAGAACTTAAAATCCTTCAGTGTCCATTCATGTTTTCACTTATTTTTCTAGTCTTCTGTCCTACCTTTTTGGGTAAAAAGTACTCTGCCCTGGGTTATAAGCATGAATGCTCAGGGACTGTCCTGTGCCAACCACACGCTGGCGCTTGAGGGGTACTCCTGATATTGAATTTTATACTGAGAAAAAGTAGATTAACTTGCAAAGGAGTGAAAAAAGACTAAGGTGAGAGAAGCAAGAAGGAAGCATTTACTGGCTATCTTTGAGTGTCAAATATTCTGACACAAACTTTCATACACAGTTTCTCATTTAGCCCTTAGCCACTCATTTTGCAGTTGACAAGAGTGGGGCTTGGAAAGGTCCAGCAAGGTTTAGTAACTTTCCTTAGAAGCTACATAAGAAGCAAGAAGAAAAAAAAAAAAAAAGAAGCAAGAAATAAAGCTAGACGCTAGCCTCTGACATCTTATTGGCTGGGGCCCAGGTTATACCATCACTCATATTTTCCTGTCTTGTTTTCACTGTGAACTCATAACTAATTTTTATATGACACAGTTACCAGGGGAAACCATAAACATTTTTTAAAAACATGTATTATATGTACACAGTTCAAGTTTCTATTGAAGGAAATTGCATGTTTCTTTTAAAAATAATAATCCACTTAAATATTAGCAATTTCAGGGCCGGGGATTTGGCTCGCCGGCCTAAGTGCCTGTCTGGCAAGTGCAAGGTTGTAAGTTCAGTGCCTGGTGCCACCAAAAAAAAAAAAAAAATAGCAATCTCAGATAAATCCTCAAAGCTGTAGGCATTTCTGAAAATTATGTATCGACCTGGAGTTTCTATATAATTACCATTTGGAAAGCACTATTGGGATTGCTGTTAAAATACCTGTGCTCTTCTTTTTAGGTGACTGGAATTTAAATAATTTTTCACTATATAAAGACTTTTAAAATAAATATTTATTAATGATTATCAAGATGCCACAAAAAATTCTGTAATTATGTCTCAGAACACTTAAATATTTTAAGCTGACTTAGACTGGCAATGATGTATTAAGTACAGAGCCTGTCACAGAATTTATAAGCAAAGAACACATTAATAAGAAATTTTATACTTAAATTGTTGCCAAATATATATACTAGTCATATCATTTAGTTATCAAAGAGTTGTATTTGCAGATAATTACTCCTAAGAGGGTAACAAAAAATGTAACTTGAAATGGCATCATCTTTAAATTCCTTTACTGAAAGTTTTGTTGTTGTTATTTGTTGCAGCTGATTGACTAGTGCTGAGGATTGAACCCAGGGCCTCCTGCCTGCTAAACACATGCTCCACTACTGACTGAGCTAAACCCCCAACCCTACGAAAAGTAGACCACTGTAGATCTTTAATATTTATAGTTGCCTATTCATTTGCTCAAAGAATTTTATAACTTATTAGCTCAAGAGTGAGGATTTGAAAATAGATTTTCTGTCATTCTGTGTGTTAGAAAGGGCTCAGACTTATTTTCCCAATTGACTCTTAACCCTGCTTCTGTTTACTCACAGCAGAAATGGAATGGTTTCTACTCAAACAGGTATTTTAAAAATCTGTTTCCAAAATAAACTTCTCAAATTCACTCCTATCTTGAACTGGCAGAAAAACCATACCATTTTGCTTTTAATTTGCAGCAAACATTAGTTGTAGTATGGGTACATGACAGGAAGTAAAATCTTGAACACATAGCTACCCAATATCAATTAAAATCTTGTCTGAGTGAAATAGTATTTATAGAAAAGTGCCTGAAAGTTAAGGAGAATACTCTTCCCTAAGTATTCTGCATCCCTGAATTAAACCTGTTCAGTAGAAACTGAATATGGGTCATGTTTGACTTGTTTCTGGTTCCTTTTTTTTGATTGGGTGTTTTGTTTGTTTGGTCAAATTATTTTGATTTAGGCAAATTCACACACATACATAATGTACTTTGATCATTTTATGCACCCTTTTATCCCCTTTGCCCTGCCCCATTCTGTTACATCAGAGAGACGTCCTTTAGATTACCTCAATAAGTAGAGGCTTTCTATTAAAGGCATGTGTATATTTGGTCTAGAATTATAAAAACAGAAGAATAGAGTCAGCTCTAGAGACCAACTGCATTGTTCATTCCTCTTTTATAAACCTCTTGGTCAACTAATCTCAGAGCAGGTTCTTTTCCCCTTCTCTCTTAACAAATAACCTTCCTATATTTATTCATACCTTCAGTTTCTATGTATTTTCAAATCGTTAGTGTGCTGCTGTGGCTCTCCTGGCCGCTCACTACATGGTGACATTTCTGCTTCAATTCCTACTGCCAATTACACAGTTCTTTCTGCATTTCCTATTTCTAGTTCTCTACAGAGAAAATGTGACTCGCTCAGCTCATACTTGTGAGCCAGTCCAAACCACAAACTATTGGCAAATCTCTGGATTAGCCACCACTGATTAAGCCTGGAGGACACACTTCATGGTCTTCACAGACTGGCGCCTTGCACAGGGATATTGGTGAGCCTGTGTCTCTCAGAAGGAACAAGTGGGTCCTCTTGCACTCCTTCTTTCTAGAACTAAATTGTGCTTTGAGAAATACTACAAATAAGTCTTAAAACTTAGTATAAGGATATTGTTGAAGACATTATTCATTACATGATACAGTGTCCTTTTGGAAAACTGTTGGCATAAATTTATTTCTAGCTTTGGTGTTAGGAATAATTAGCTAATAATTTCTGAACTGGCTTGCTTTTATCTTACTACCTTTGTGGTGAATTCTTTTTCACCATTGCCAATTAGTTGGGAGTTCATATATTTGTGTCCTTAACATGGAAAGTTTAAATGACTCTGTGGTATGCATTTATTTTCATTATCAACCTTATGCCTGGCTTCATTTTCTATTTTTGACCTTGTTTTTTAAATGCATTTCTAATTTGAACGACATCCTATATATTTCTGTAAATTACTTGACATCTTTTCAGAAACAAGATATAGATATAAATTTCAGAAACATTAAATTTACTAGCTAGCTTTTAGTTAAATGTGAGATAATTTTAAAAAAAATGAATACTTTGAAAATATTATGCTTTTTGTATTGATGTAATCTAAAAATTATCCAACTACGTTTTTAAAATATAAAAATTCCTAGAGGCTTAGAAATAGCTTTCAAATAAAATGACATAGGAATAGATGATTTTGCACATTAATCATTTTTGACACATTCTTGTTATGAAGAAAGTAGATTGTAACAAAATTAATGTACATTTTAAATTATCTGGGCCTCAACCCTTTTGCTGAAATAGTAGCCTGTACCCTTCCAATAATAGCATACTCGTAAAATTGTTAATTTTTTCCCCCAGATTCTAGTTCTTGGCTACTTCTTAAAAACAAAATAAAACAAAACAAACAAAAACAACAACAAAGAAACTGACATGAATTTTATATAAAAGAAACCCTTTAGGTAGAAAGTGAAGGAAGGCTTTATAAGCTTATAGCAGACAAAATGTCGCTTACATTTTGCTGCCCAGTAGTTTGATATACTCATTTGCTGATGTGAAATGACGAGGGCTTACAAAACGGGGTTTTGTTTTTTAGCTGCCTGTGGACCTAGTGGGGCCTAACAGAACCCAGTCAGCAGGTCATTAACTCTGGAGAAAACAGCTTGCATTAATATGCTCTAATCCGGTATAATTAGTCAAATTACTGCACGCTGACCAGCTTGTCATGTGTTGTCAGACTTGGCATGCACGCTGGATTGCCTGGGTCCCTCTGGAATGCCACCCTCAATCAGAGAAAATTGCTCATTTGTAGTGGTCTTGAACTCTTTATAGAAAAAAATCTACTAAAACAGTGGTCATAAAGTACCTTTATTTTGATGTTTTCAAGTTAAAATATTTTTTCATCAAAATTAGCTTAGTTATGTGGGTGATTGAAATGAAATCTTGCAGTCTGTACAAGCACATTTTCTGTAGCATATCTATATAATAATCCAAGAAAAATCAACATTGGTGTGGGGGAAAAAAAAATCTAAAACTAAATCGTTTCCAGTTGATCAGCTATGTTTCAGTGCATAGGATTGTGTGCTTGTCTCTGTTTGTGTTTGTGTGGGGTTTTTTCCAGTAGGGTAATAGGTTATTAAACTCTAAAAGGGCCACATTAGCATAAATTTGCAAGAGCTCTGTTCTGGCGGCAGGATAAAAACCTGTGTTACCTTTGCATTAACACTGAATTGCTTGTTGTGCTTTTGGCAATGACAGATAAGTCAGTGTAATTCCCCATTGCAACGGAAATGATGCTCCAGATTCCAAACGCATCCTGAAGATGTCACTGACAATAATCTTCAAAGAACGGCCAGTGAAAGTGGGCTGTATGTTTGCAGGATGATATACTGCAAATGACAGGAAGAATTATGTGAGTGAAGACGAATCTGTAACATATTATTAAGCAATTTCTCGAGAATAACAGGGATAAAAGGATAATGGATGAGGGTGTCATTATTACCTTCATGTAGAGGGAAAGCAAAAGCAAAGGTAGAGAGACAAGATTAATTGAGGAAGGGTGAAGCATTCATTGCTCATCAGCTCTTTTGTACTCTGCTCCTGAAATTCCAGGCTCCAGGAGGAAAAAAAAAGGTGCCAAAGCTGCATTTTAATGCAGCTGGCAAGGAGTAGAAAACTGACAAGGCACTTTTTAGTCACCTCCTTTTTTATCCAAAAAAAAAAAAAAAGTACATAATGATAGATAATAACTATCATCATTTTAATGTTCTGAAGTTACCCCAAAAATATACCAGAATATTTATTCTTTGTCTGTGTGTGGCAGGTATTACTTATGCTTCTAAACTTCAATTTATAAAATTTCAAAATGCATTTTTCTGTGCATTGTCAAAAATATTTGCTGTTTTAAATTTAGAAATTCATATCTAGAGATGAAAATTTTCAAAATTCAATATATTACTAGTTTGATTAGCCTAAGATCATAAAGAAGCAATATGTTTTATAATCAGCTTTTACTTTTTTACTCTAAGCACATTTTCCTTCTATGTGCTAACTTTTTTTAGATAATGTAATTTCTCAAGAAGTGAAGAGTATGAGTAGGTAAAAATTTAAGATACTGAAATCTTCATTTATATGTTTTCATTTATTACTTGTTTCTTATAACATATAACTTCATACTACATCACACACAGTAAGGTGCATACAGTTAGGTAATAAGATGGCAACCACTATCCTTCTGGTTACAGAATAGCAACACAGGTATCTTGCTAAAATCTGAGAAACCTTTTGGGACATTAATTTCCTTCTGATTGAAATTTATTCCTGATACAGAATTATAGTCCTGATAGAGAAATGTATTGCTGATACAGAATTAACTTTAACTGTTTAAAGAAGAAACTTTAAAAATAAATATTTCTGTGAACCAAGCTAGTAGAAAAACCAAGTGATCAAGTTTCAAGCTTAAATATACTATATACCCAATGGAGATACTCGAATTCAAAGATTAATTTGGGAATAAAAAGCTTCTATTTCATCCTTGTTTATTTACCAGGCTCATGGGTTCAGGAAAGGTAGCACAAGATTAGGACCCAGGTATCATTAACAATTAAGAATCATTCCAGGTTGATACCTAGTCAACAAACAGTAATTCAGTGTGTATATATTGTGTATAGACAGACACGCATAGCAGTAAAGTCATTAAATGCTGCATGTATAAGCTTGCTTGCCTATTTGTTTGTTGCTGGACTACCACTCTGAGCTATGTCCTTAGCCCTCATGCTATCTTTTTATTGTGTAACAATTCATTATGTGATAATTTACTTCCTGTATACCTTATGTGATTTAATCTGTAACAGTCATTTTTAGTGAGCACAACTAATATTGCTATTTCAAATCCATAAATGAGAAAACTGGAACAGAGAGTTAAATGACTTTGCCCAAATAATTCCATAGTTAATGGTGCTTCTAAGAATAAAACCGTCTTCATATACCTCATCCAATGTACTTTTCATTTAATAATTGATTTTTAATGTATTATTCATGCCACACTCTGGTATATTATATATTTCACTACTTTTTATGTGTGTCTCCTTTATCTTAGTTTCCTCACTAAAGGAGCATCCTGTATTTTCTGTAGAGTAAGGGTCAAGAAACTAACACTTACAGAAGTATAATAGGTACCAGATACTGTACTAGGCTCTTTGTCTACAATGCAGCTAAATGAGTTAGATATCACTGTCACCACTTCACAAAAGAATAATCTAAAATTTGAAGACATCAAGTCATTTGTCCAGACAATTAGGAAGTCTTAGCTATTCAGACCTAGGTTTTCTTGGCTCCAAAAGCTCTTGTTCTTTCAAACACTATGTAGTCCTGTACTCATAAGATACAGTATATCCTATGTATGCAGCCAAAATTATACTTTTTTATATCTATTTAGTATATCTCGAAATGTCCAAATTCAGTGACTTTTTCTGTCTTCCTTAATTTTCTACATAGCATTTGTTACTGAGCTTCCATTCTAAACATACTTTTCCACTTAAGTCCTTTTGGTCTCCTTCACTGATTTCTCTTCCTTCTTTAGCCTCAAAAATGACATTCTCCCATCCCCAAAGGCATGTCCTCCCATCACTTCAGTTTTCTGCCTTGAACATCTAGTCCCTATTAAACTTTTCCTGTATACCAAGAGTGCCAAAAACTTTCCTATTCTGCTGAAGAAATCTCTCCGTATGCTTTGTGTGCCTCAAACCAAACTCATCACTTTCCTTTTCTTCTTAAATTTCCTATTAGCTCCCCAATTTTAAAAGACAACAGCATTCTAATTACCCAGGCCTTATTGTCAATGAGAGTTATTTTGTATTTCTCCAGCCTGATATTAAAAGTCTCTCCTTCCTTTTTTAGAATGTTGGAGTCCATTCTCCATTCCTTCTACGTTGCTTACAAACCAGCCATCCTTCGAGGTCCGTATCCGAGATCCTTTCTAGTAAAGCAATCAAATATATGTATTTCTCTTTTCTTTGAATATTTGGACACTTAAACTGTACCTTCTTCTATGTGTTTTATTATAACCCATCTTTATTAGTTTTATATTTGTCTTGTTACTTCCTTAGTAAACATCTTATGGGCAGGAACCATCATATTTTGCACAAGTGGTATCTGGAACAGTCTTAACAAGGCACTCAAATATGTGTTGGATTGAATTAAATAAAATACTCTAATAGTCTCAGTAAATAAAGTATCTTTAAAATATCAATTTCCCTTTTATATAAAGTAACTCATTTTCCTACATTAAAATTTTATATTAATCTTTTCATTATTTGACATTTTGCAATATTTTTTCTTTCTTAATTTGTATTTATACACAGCAATTTATTATTTTAATAGCTACTATTTGTGAGCATGCATGTCTCTTGTGCCTTTTGTGAAATGGGCATTTTGTTAATCCTGGATATACAGAGGTAAATGAGTCCCTACCTTCATGAAGTTTACTATTTCATTGAAGAGAGGTGTCTTTTTGTGTGATATTTTACTCGACTTATTAAACATGCTCACATTCTTGTACAGTTACATTTATGACATATGAGAATAATCGAAATGAGAATATGGAACACTTTACTGTGTATTTGGGTATATTTAAATCTTCATTATATTTAATTCTTATACCAACCCTAAAATATGGACATTTACTACCCCATTTTGAAAATATGGAAACAGACTCTGAGGGTCAAAATAACTTATTCCAAATCACAAAAGAAGTGGATTGATAGAGCTGAATGAAACTGAAGTTTATTTAACGCCAAAGTCCATGCTTTTCCACTGTGCCACACAACTGACTAGTTGTTCTGGAAGAGTGGTGGTTATATGAGAGGTGTTCTTAACTTAGCATGGCCCTGGTGTTTGCCAGAGGCCCACTTGGATACATCACAACAAGGCTGGGAAGTAGAAAGAGAAATGATTGTATGCAGAAGAAGCATCTGTGCCAGTGAGGAAGCAAGAGAGACTTCGAAAGGGTCAGGTTTGCCCTTCCTTAGCAACTCATTTTCCTAGGAGCTCACCCATTCCTGTGATCTCACACAGAGAGAGATCCCTTCATCAGGGTGGTCGTGACCCAATCACTAGGCCACACCTTTTAAAGGTGCCACCACTTCAGCACTCTTATACCGGGAGATTAAGCCTCAAAATGAGTTTTGGTGGGGAAAACCACATTCATGCCTTAGCACATGAGTGCGTATACTGTGCAGCATGAAAAATCAAATAAAAAGTATATAATATGAATTGCTCAGTTGGAATTCAAACTTAAAGTGCCTACTATCCTAGTATCAGTGTGATCACCATGCATAACAATACTCCAATAAGGAAAATGTATCAAGCTCTAATATGGAATAAGGCAAACATAATTGTCCCTGTACCAGTGAGGTTGAACATTTCTTCTCTTTAGCTCGAGTGGCACTGTAGACATAAGTTCTTACTGGAAAAGGAACTGAAGGGATAAGCATATGGGAAGGGAAGATGTGCTAGTGGAGCTAGCGAGGAAGAGGTTAGGGTAGTCAGGGTTGTAGGAGCACAGTGCCAAGGAATCCAGGACTTCCTACCAAAGAAGCTCTCAGGGAGAGCAGCCGGAGGACCAACTACCCGCTACCCCCCTAATTCCAGGAATTGTTCCTCATCTTTCTTTTCTGACGCTATTATATGTAAACGTCACCCTGACTTTATTTTTTTCTTGATTTCCCTGCAGAGGAAAAGAACAGTCTTCTTGCTCTTATAACCCCCATCTCCTTTAAATCAGCATAAAGTCTATAGGAAGTTTCAAAGTGTTTATATGAGGTACAATCAAAGTATAAGGTGAATGTTCAAAATTTTTTTTAATTACTACAGTAAAAAACACGTTGCCAGCCGGGGATCTAGCTCAGTGGCCTAAATGCCTGCCTGGCAAGTGCTAAGTCATGAGTTTGATCCCCGCTGACAAAAAAAAAAAAAAAAAAAAATTGCCAAAATATACCCCCTTGCTTCAAACACTTGCCACTTTCTGAAGCAATTCCAGAGTTCTCATTTGTGAGTGTCTTTATTAAGTCTGATCAAAAATACAGTGAATGCTACCTCCCAGTGCTTTCCAACAGAAAGGCAGACGCATAAAGCATGGTGTGTCCTCCTCCCCATTATTCACTGGATCTGGTACCTTGTCACTTCTGGCTCTTCTCCAAGGTCAAAATGAACATGAAAGGTAAATGTTTTGAGTTGACTCAAGGCACAAATGCAGCCATAACAGCACAATTGAAGACACCTAGAGAAGAGAATTCCAGAACTGCTTCAGAAAGCGACAAGAACAATGAGTGTTCAAAACAAGAGATTTTTGAGTGATATTAATGGCAATGTGACTTTCATTGTAATAAATTTTGAAGTGTAAATAGTCACCATATTTTTTATCATGTTCTGTATTTCTTTACATTGAAAACTCTTTCTTGAGGCTCATGATTTATTCATAACATACTATAAACCCCAAATTTTTCTTTTCTGACAGACATTTGCATTTTCCCGTTCAAAATGCAAAAGTAGCCGGTGTGGTGGCACATGCCTGTAATTCTAGCACTTCTGAGACTGAAGCAGGAGGATTGATACTTTTGAGGCCAAGCTGGCCTACGTAGTAACTTCAAGGCTCTGACCCTGTCTCAGAAAACAAACATGCGCGAGCACGCATGCGCACGCACACATATATATACACACACACACACACACACACACACACAGAAGCAGTACGGATTCATTGCTGCCTCATTACCAACTAAAATTCTGATTTTCAGTTCCTGGGAGGAATCTGGTTAGCTAGCTTGTGTCACAGATATCCACCATTGGTCTATCAGCCTGTGGCCAGGAGTAAAGCATACTCTTGAGAGGATAGGGAAGTTTCTCTGAGAAAACAGTTGTAGGTGGGACACAGCACCTCGCAAAGCCTACTGCTTCATTTTGCTGCTCCTTTGCTTTGGTGTACTATTTTTAGTACAACCCAGTTTGGAGGATGATGGGAGGATTCTCAGAGGAACCAGTCAAGAGCCTGTCACACAAAGGGAATAGGAGGTTTCATACAGATAGGAACAAAAGCACAGAGAAGCAGTGGACTGGTGAAGACCTGGAGTCAGAGAGAGTTGCCGTAATGCCTCTGTTGTCTTCAAAATAGCTGCAGATACCTTCAAACATAGTAAAAAATCAAACAAAACAGAATAGAATAGAACCAATAAAAACAAAACAATGAATGCAATAAAGAATTTCAAAACAGGACAATAGTAAATCCAAAATGGCTACCATAATATATCTTGCCATCTTTGAAATAGCTGCCCATGCCATTAGGCATAAGGAAACAAAACAAAATAAAACCCCACAAAACAATGAAAATGATACAGGACTTCAAAACAAGATAATAAGGACTTAACAATGGCTACCACCTTCAGAAAGAGATCCCCTATAGATGCCACACTGCATACCATTATCCTCTGAATAGTTGATCAGACCACCGGCCCTAGACCTGCAAAGTCAGTAAAACACCAAACACCACAAGCATCAAATTTTATTTTACCTCAGTAGCTATCATCGCAGTATGTGTTCCTTCAGATCAGCCAGTTGCTTGGGTGGGGGGAGCAGGAGATTGGCTCTTGTTTCCCAGCCCACATGCCAAAAGGGGCTGGGGTCCAGCTGTCCCCCCAGCGGCAGTGGCCTGCACAGAGCACTGGTTCGCAGGGAGGGCTTGCTTCTTGGTGACTTCTTGTTCTCTTCCCCCGCAGTCTGCAAATGGCCTGTGCATTGTTTCTTGTGAGGCCTTTAGTTCACAGCATCTAGTGGCCACTGAACTGTGGGTCTGCACCAGAGGAACGCTCTGGGGTGGACCCTCAAAAATGACAGGCAGTACCTACATGAGAATTAGCAAAGGAATCATTCAGGGAGAAGAGACGGCTCCAGTAAGTTATCGTGCAAAGCAACAGCTTGCCTTTCTCAGGAACTGTTTGACATTATAAAAAAGGAAAAAAATTGTTAAACGTAGTAGCATACAATTTTCAGTGTATTCATAATCAGTTTTAATAATTCTGTATCACTTGTTACAGGGTTACTTTTTAAATCTGTATTTCCTTTTCTCTCAGTTAAGAAGGTATTTATTAGAGATTTGTCTTGTCTTTTCAAAGAACCAGTTTTTAGACTTTCTAATTTTTCCTTTTTAATTTTCAAATGATTTTATTTTTAGTTAGATTTCCTTTTTTAACTTTCCTCTAGTGTGTTTTTGTTAAGATTTAAACTGAACATTGAATTCGTATATTTTTCTTTTTTATAGTTGAAAGCATTTAAAACTGAGAATTTATGCTGACATTCTATTTTCATCACATTCCGCAGTAATGTTTTAATATTCATCATCTCCTAGATGTTATGTACTGTCTTCATTCCTAAGAGAATGACATGACCTCAAATGAATCTTATTTGTAGGATGTCTTTTGTGATAAGGTCTTTCTTTGGGGCACTGGAAACTGGAAAACATAGAACTTTACATTGCTCCCTCTAGGTTCTACTCCCACGTTACCCAGCCAACTCAGAATTCAGAAAGAAAAACTGTGCTGTGCATGTTAAAAAGAAATATCTTTCCTTACTTTTGACTGTCTTCCAAAGGAACAAATCAGATCCTTTGAATAAATCCCAAAAGACCGATCCAGCAGTGAACAATGTGGTCTGAGCAATCAAAGGAGTTGAGGAACAGGCCCCCGCTCTCTTCCCTGTCCCATCTCCTTACTCACTTGCTCCCACTACCCTGAGAACTGAGTAGCATTTCATATAAATTCCACTTCCTTAGACCATCTCAACAGATTAATCTCATGTACGATGTAGGATAGTTAGAGTAAGTAACAAATTCTGTATCAAATTCTATTGTTTTTGGGGGGGGTTGGGTGTTTTTTTTTTGTCTTTTTGAGACAGGGTCTCATACAGTTCAGGCTGGCCTTGAGCTCACTTTGTAGCCCAGGCTGGTCTCGAACTTAGAATGATCCTCCTGCCTCAGCCTCCCGAGTGCTGGAATTGCAGGAGTGTGCTACCATGCCAAGCTCCCCTCAACATTGTACTTTAATATTACTTTTAGTTTTTTTTCATATCAACTTGGTATAGTGAATTAAGTTTGTCATATTCATCAAGCAAACCCAATGAAGCTAGGTATTTTCCAAAGAAAAGACAAATGCTGTAACATCACCTAGATTTTATGTTATTAAAAATAACATTAATTACTGTATGGAGACATGAATTTTGTAATAAAATACACTGATTTAGAAAGGCTATAAAATAACTCTTTTCTAAGTAAGTATTGATTTGTACACTGTGAAAAATTCAGAACTACAGACACTTATTGAATATTCCTAATCAGCATGCAAGATATTTGGAGAACGGAATACCCTAGTGAGGTATTCACGGGAGACTTTTATTTAAATAGTTAGCATTATAAAGGTTGGGAACAATGTACTCTGATCCTTGAGTGGATCAGATTTTTTGTTTTGTTTTGATTTTTCTGATTTTTTTCTTTTTGAGAATCAAATCAATGTTTACTTAGAAGTACACTGAATAGCAAATTTATTCATTGTTCTTTTTATATGTCTCTTTCTGTTTGTTTGTTTTTTATTGTTTTTGTTTTTGTTTTGAGGCGGGTTCTTGCTATTTTGTTCTGCCTGGCCTTGACCTCACTATGTAGTCCAGGCTGGCCTTGAACTCAACAGCAACGTCCTGACTCTGCCTCTCAAGTAATTGTTCTTTTATAAATGTCCTATTATGAAAACATATTGGCAAGCTAATGTTTACTAGAAATCAGTTACTCATTCCCATCAAAGTCTATTAAATATAATTGCTTAATATGTTTACTTACTTTGCTTTTAGTGCCTTGTACTAAAATAGGCATTAAATGTGTAGATCAGTGGAAAATATTACTAAATTTATAAAATAAACTTCAGAAAAATTGCCAATATTTATGAAAAATATACTTTATGAAGGAGTTCTATGAGAGAATAGTTGGCATCTTAGTCCCTTTGGGCTACTACAGCAAATATTTAGACTGGGTAAGTTATGACAGAAATATTGCTTACAGTTCTGGAGTCTAGAAAGTCCAAGTTCTAGGCATCGGGAAATTTGCTGTCTAATGAAGGCTGCTCTCTGCTAAGTGATGCCTGCGTGCTGTGTCCTCACATGGCCAGAGGAGAGGAAGAGACTCATTCAAACCTCTTGTATAGGGGCACTCCTCCCATCCATGAGGGTGGAGCCCTCCTGATTTCATCAGTCTTCATGGGCTCCACCTCATTCTACAGTCATGTTAGGTCTGGCTTTCAAAATACGTATGTTGGGAGAACACAAATACTTAGAACAATACACTCACATGTCTAGTCTCAGTGTTAAGATTTTTTGTGACCTACATGAAGTAAATAAGTATCAGTAAGTTTTAATAGAAATAAATGTTCCTGTCCAATCTATCACGAAGTGACATACAGTGATATATTTCACATATTAATACATTTAAATTATTAGAAACTTTTAAAAATACTAAATAAATGTAAATACTTAACATCTTTTAAATATTTATTTAAATGGTTAATTTTTTTAAAGAAAAAAGGTAAAAAAATTTCAGAACAAAATAATAGGACAGTAGCAATAGTTAACATACTAGATGTTGTTATCTTTAAAGTAGCTGCTTAGGGTACAAGATATGGGCATAAAAATTTCTCCAATCAATATTAGCACAAACCTTCATTTAATGTCTAAGAGAATCTAACAGTATAACTAATGTGAGTTTTTTTCCCTTTTCCCTTCTGTCCTTTCCCCTTTTACCCACCCTAGTTTGTTTTTCCTTTTGAACAGTTTCTTCCCATTTCATGATATCTGTTGTACATTTTAGACCTTATTCACTCTTTCAGTTTCTCACACAGTGGAGACAATACAGTGTTTACTCATGTGAGTCTGATTTGTTTCACTTATGAGTATGGTTCTAGTTGCATCCATTTACCAATAAAAATCTCAAGTTTATCCTTCTTTATGGCTGAATAGTACTCCATTGTATAAAAATATCACATCTTTTGTAACCATTCCTCGGTTCACTGTCATTTTGGCTGTTTAAAAATTGTATTGCTATAAAAATGAGTGCATATATATATACCTGAAGTACGATATTTTTAATTCTTCTGAGAAGATATCCAGAAGGAGATTAGCTAGGTCAAATAGGACCTCAAATCCTAGATTTTTGAGGAATCTCCACACTGATTTCCACAGTGGTTGTACCAGTCTACACTCCCACTATCAGTCAAGAAGGGTTCCTTTTTCCCCACAGACCCTCCTGCATTTGTTAGTGGTTGATTTCTTGATGGTAGCCGGTTTTTCTGGGGTGATACGGAAACTCAGTGTTAATTTGCATTTCTCGAATGACCAGTGTTGTTGAACATTTTTTCATATACTTGTTTGCCATTTGTATTTCTTCATCAGAGAAGTATGTATTCCTTAAGATGCCCATTTTTGGATTGGGTATTTGAATTTGGGGAGTCAGATTTTTTTTAATTCTTTACATGTTCTAGATAGAAGTCCTTCGTCTGAGGTACAGTTGGCTAAACTTTTTTCCCACTCTGTGTGAGTTTTCTTTACACTTTGTTGGTGATTCCTTGTATTATGCAAAAGGTTTTTAATAAAGTGAGATCCCTGTTGTTAATTCTTTCAAGTATATCCCATGCATTCTAGGTTTTGTTCATGAACTCTGTACCTACACCTATGTCTTCAGGATTTCTACTTACTTTCTTTTCCAGTAGACTTAGTGTTTCTGTTTTAATATTCATATCCTTGATCCATTCTGACTTTAGTTTAATGCATGGTGATAGATATGGGTCTAATTTTAGTCATTGGCATGTAAACAGCCAGTTTTCCCAGCATCATTTATTAAAGAGGATGTCTTTCTTCCAGTGAACATGTTTACTCCCTTTGTCAAAGATAAGGTGGCTGAGTGTCTTTGTAGTTATGTGTGCATCTTCTAATCTGTTCCACTGGTCCTCAGGTCTGTTTTTTGCCAGTACCAACCTAATTGTATCACAAATTTGTAGTATAACTTCAAATCAAGGATTGTGATGCCTCCTGCCTTGCCTTTGTTGCCCAGGATGGCTTTGCTATTCTAGGTCTCTTCTACTTTCAGATGAATTTTGGGAATGTTTCTTCTAGTTCTGTGAGGTATGCTAATGGTATTTTGATCAGGATAAAATCTGTCTAACAATTTTGGAAGTATGGCCATTTTCACTATACTGTTTCTTCCTACTTATGAATAAATCATATCTTTCCATTTTCTAATATCCTCTTCAATCTCCTTTTTTCGGAGTATTGAAATTTTCAATATATAGATCTTTTACTTCCTTTGTTAGATTGACTCCTAAGTATTTCTTTTTTTTTTTTTCCGGATGCTGTAGTGAAAGGTATGGTTTCCCTAATTTCTCTTTCAGTGAGTTCCTTATTTGTGTACAGGAATACTATTGATTTTTGAGTGCTGACTTCATATCTAGCTATGCTACCAATTTTGACTATTAAATCTAGAAGTCTTTTGGTGGAGATTTTGGTGTCTTCTATGTAGAGAATTATGTCATCTGTGAATAATTACAGTTTAATTTCATCCTTTTCTATCCTATTCCTTTTATTTCTCTCTCTTGTCTAATTGCTCTTGCTAGTGTTTCCAGAACTACATTGAATAGAAGTGGTGACAGTAGACATCGTTGTCTTGCTCCTGATTTTAGAGTGAAAGCTTTCAGTTTTTGTCCATTTAATATGTTGTTGACTCTTGGTTTGTCATGGATGCCTTTATCAGATTGAGATAAGGGCCATCTGTTGTGATTTTCTGTAGAGTTTTTATCATGAATGAGTGTTGAACTTGTCAAAAGCATTTTCTGCATTTAATGAGATGATCATGTGATTTTTGTCTTTGGCTCTGTCGATATGGTATATTACAGTTATTGATTTGCAAGTGCTGAACCATTCCTGAATTCCTGGGATGAATCCTTACTTGGTAATGGTGTATAGCCTTCTTAATAATTTGCTGCATTCTGTTTGCTAGTATCTTATTGAGGATTTTTGCATCTATGTTCATTAGGAGATATAGGAGATTGGCCTGTAGTTCTCTTTTTTGGTTGAGTCTTTCTCTGGTTTTGGTATCAGGGTAATACTTGCCTCCAGGAATGAGTTAGGGATTATTGCTTCCCTTTCAATTTAATTAAAGAGTTTAAAGAGTATTAGTATTAAATCTTCTCTAAATTTATTGTAGAATTCAGCAGTAAATACATAACGACTTGGTCTTTTCTTTGTTGGTATGTTTTTAATTACATTTTCAATTTTATTGACTAATATAGGGTCATTTCGAATTTTTATATCTTCTTAATTCAGCTTTTGTAATTTGTACATATCTAGGAGTCTGTTCATTTGTTCTGTTTCTCTCATCCTATGAAAGCAAAGATTTTCGAAGCAGATATTGATGATCTTCTGAATTTCCACAGGATCTGTAGTGATTTCAACCTTTTCATTTCACATTGCATGAATTTGAGTTTTTTCTTTCCTTTTTTTTTATAAGATTGGCTAAGGGTTTATCAGTTTTATTTATTCCTTCGAAGAACCAACTCTTCAATTCATTAATTCTTTGTATTGTTTTCTTAGTTTCAATTGCATTGATTTATGCTCTGATCTTTATAATTTCCTCCCATCTATGGGCTTTGGGCTTGACTTGCTCTTCTTTTTCTACAAGCTTGAGGTGCAACATTAGGTTGTTTATTTGTGCTTGTTCTGTTTTCCTAATGTGAGAATTCACCACAATAAATCTTCCTCTTAGGACTGCTTTCATTGAGTCCCACAGGTTCTGGTATTTGTGTCTGCATTTTCATTTAATTGTAGATAGAGTTTACTTTCTTCTTTAATTTCATCCGTGACCCATTAGTTGTTCCAGAGGGTGTTATTTAATTTCCATGTATTTATGGAGTTTTTGTAATTTCTGTTGCCATTAATTTCCAATTTCATTGCACTATGGTCAGATAATGTGTATCAGGTAATTTCAGTTCCTTTGCATTTACTTAAGCATGTTCCGTGGGCTAGTATATGGTCTATTTTAGAGAATGTACCATGTGCATCTGAGAAGAATATGTGTTCTGATGTTGTTGAGTGAACACTCTAAACATCTACTAAGTCCACTTGTTCACAGGTTTGGTTCAGTTCTGATATCTTTTTGCTGATTTTTTTTTTTTGGTCTGGTTCATCTATTTGTGACAGTAGGTTATTAAGTCCCCCATTACAGTTATGTTATTACTCATTTGATTTTTTCATGTCAATTAATATATCTTATATAGTTGAGTGCTCTCATATTTGGTATATACGTATTTATGATTGTTATCTCCTCTCTCAAATTTTCCCCTAACAATTATGTACTGGTCTTCTTTATCTCTTTAGGTCATTCTTGGTTTGAAGTTCACATTGTGTGCAAATGGAATACCTACCCCTGCTTTTCTCTGAGTTCCTGTTGCATGGACTATTGTTTTCCATCCTTTGACCTTCAGTCTATGAATTCCTTTTTCAGTTAAATATATTTCTTATATATAGCATATTGTTGGATTTTGTTTTTTGATCAATTCTGCCCGTCTATTTCTTTTCACTGGTGAATTGAGGCCATTTACCTTGATGGTAATAACTGATATATATTGGCTTATCTTGTCAGGTTATTTTCCTGCTGTTGGTTTCCTATTTTTCCCCTCAGTTTAATTACTTGCCCTGCTTGATGGTTTCTTTCTGTCATTGTTCTTAGAATTGTGGTCATGTTTATCTCTGTCTAGAATATCTTTCAGTGCCCTTTGTAGCATTGGTTTGGTGATTATGAATTTGTTCAGTTGTTCTTTGTCGTGTAAGTATCTTATTTCCTCATTAATTTTGAGAGGTAGTTTTGCAAGGTACATGAATCTGGGTTGGAAGTTGTTTTCTTTTAGGGCTTGAAATACTTCACTGCAAGCTCTTCTTGACTTGAGGGTTTGTGTTGAAAAGTTGGCCATGATTCTAATGGGCTTTCCTTAATAGGTGATTTGTTTGTTTCCTCTAACAGCTTTTAATATTCTGTTTTTGTGCTGAATTTCTGGGATCTTGACTAAAATATGTCTGGGTGTAAATTTATTTTGGTTATGCTAATTGGAGTTCTATATGCCTTACTTATCTGAATGTCAGATTCTTTTCCCATGCTTGGGAAATTTTCTGCCATTACTTCTACAAATAGTTTTTTTTTTTTTATGTTTTTTGTGTTGACTCCTGCTTTTTCACTGACATCAATTATTCTTATATTATTTTTCTTTGTGTCATGTTGTAGCTCTTGAATTGTTATTTCCTGATCTTTTGCTATTTTTAAGACATCTTTCCTTTCCTGATCACTAGCCAAGATGTTGTCTTCATGATCTGTAAGTCTGTCTTTGGTTTTGTTCAAGCAGTTTTGCCAGCTTTAATGGAATTTTTAATTTCCTGGGTATCTTTTTGAATTTGTTTCATGCATTCTATTTCTTTTCTAGATTGATCATTCAAGGTTTCCATCCTCTTCCTATCATCATCTTTTTTTCTATCTATTCTAGATTTGCTGAGCAGTTCCTTAATAAATGTTAATATTTCTTTTTTTAATGAAGAGATTATTTCTGATCTCGTTTCCTCTATAGCCTCATGAATTTGTTTCTTTACTTTGGTTGCTATCATTTGAAAAATATCAGGTGTGTGTTTTCAGTTTTCCTCTATCTCATTGTCTCCTTGACTTGTTCTGGTGGGCTGGAGGTCTGAGGCTGCATTTTTGCTTCTGCATCTTTTCATTTTCTATTTCAGAAGTTTTTATTTTGTTTTCCATGTTGATCCTTGTAAACTTTTATAGTAGGTAGCTTATTACTAATATCGGGGTCTCTCTAGTTAAGGTTTGTTCTTCAGGGATGTCTTCTGTATAGGAGGTTCTTGGTTTGTGTCTGTCCCAAAATCCTACCTTTCCAATTAAGAGTGAGGTGTTGATATCTGTTTGGCTCAGTACCCAATCCTTTAGTGCTGGGTTGTGGTAAGGTTAATACCCAAGAACTTCCCAGTATTGTTACAGAAGTGAGAACAAGTGATTAAAACAGATATGACACCCTCGCTAAAGTAGTATAATTAGCAATAAAATAGCATCAAGCACAGTTTAGAAACTGACAAACTGTGGTAACTATTAATTTTGTGTCTTTAACCATAAGAACAAAATCTACAGTTATATTACAGAACTGATCATAAATTGGGAGCCTGTATGCAAAACGTTTCCCCTTGGTAGAGTGGTTTTACCCTGTGATAGGGAAATTTAGGAAAGACAGTGGATAAAACAAAGATAACAGAAAAGAAAGTAGAAGCCAGGCTGGAGGACAAAGGATGATCATGCAAGCTTTGGGAAACTAGAGAAAAGGGCATAAGAGAAAGAATGAAGGAGTAAGCAAGGGATTATCTGAACTTGGTCTCTGAGTTTAGGGGATGGGATTAGTTTTCCATGGCTGGAGTTGCCATTTTGAAAAGAGAAAAAAAAGACAAGAGAGAGAGAGACAGAGAGAGAGAGAAACCTCTCCTGCCTACCTCTATTCTGTTTCTTTGTTCCCAAGTACAGTAATGGTTCACCTACCTTACCACCTGTTGGCTCATATTGTTACTGTTGCTTCTGACAACTTCATGCCTGTAGTCCCACCTGTCCATCCTGTGCAACGTGGCTGGGGGCCCTTCTGTGTGGCTGACGTTCCTGCTGGTCTCAGTGTCTTCTCACACTGTTCACCTGGATCCCCAGCAGCCATAATGGGTGGGGCCAGTCTCTGGGCCTTCCCACATTGTTTACCTGAATCCCAGCAGCCGCCAAAGTTTAGTATTTTAAATTATCTTATTATGAAATAGTTAAATGAATATAAAAAATTGAAGGGTAATATGACCTATAAAAACATCAATTATAACATATAAAACTTGACAATATTTACTTTTGATCATTTTTACAGAATAAAATTTTATAAGTTGTACCAACCTTGGTTCCATTCTGTTCCTCTTTACCTAGAAACTTCAAATTATTTTAGGGATGCATGACTGTAATTTGATCATGCTCATTTTAAGCTGCCTACTCAATTATCAATTTTTCATGGTTTTTAATTTTTATTTTAATTGTTTTTTTTAAAGTACATTATGGGGAGTTGATACATGTAAATAACACATCTTAATTCTTTTTACCCCTTTTCCTTCCCTGTCTTCCCCTCCCTCTATCTCCTATCTTCTTCTCATTTGCAAATTATCTCCATTTCCTATTACCTATTTGTTATTTTGCTCATTAATTTATACTTTGGGTTTCTCATATAAGAAAAACTATAAGATATTTAAGTGTGTATGTCTGATTTATTTCACTTAACATTATGTTCTCAAGGTGCATCTATTTTCCTACAAAGGACTCAATTTTATCCTTCTTTATAGCAGACTGGAACTCTGTTGTATATAAATACATTTTCTTTATCCATTCATCTCTTGATGGACATACAGGTTGCTTTCAAAATTTAATTATGAGTTGTGCTGCTCTAAACATGAGTATATATGTATCATTGTAATATGTTCTCTTTAACACTTTTGCGATGTTACTTGGAAATGAAACAGCTGGGTCAAGTGGAATTTCTATTTGTATGTTTTTGAAGATTCTCTGTATTGTTTTCCATGGTGGTTGTACCAGTTCACATTCCCATGAGCAATGGAAAAGGCTTTCTTTTTCC
This sequence comes from Cuniculus paca, assembly GCA_004365215.1. Taxonomy (NCBI): domain Eukaryota; kingdom Metazoa; phylum Chordata; class Mammalia; order Rodentia; family Cuniculidae; genus Cuniculus; species Cuniculus paca. The sequence continues at coordinate 5,254 of RJWT010006871.1, read as the reverse complement.
CCATAGCCTTTTTAAATTAAATGTTTCTTGTATACAGTACACTATTGAGTTTTGGTTTTGATCTAATCTGCCAATCTGTATCTTTTGATTGAGGAATTGAGTCCATTCACATTGAGAGTTATTACTGAAAGATACTTACTTATTCCTATTTTTGTATTATTTTCCTTTTGCTGAGTCTCACCCTCTTCCCCTTCTGCTTAACACATTCATGGTGGGACCATAATTTATACGTTTGCTGCTGGGAAGCTGTGATTTGAATTCAATCATCTGATGTTAAATATCTAATGAACAGTGTTTCATGCTATCCAATGGAACAGTCATGCTTGTACCACTGGTGATTCAAACCAATGGGAGTGTGCTAACTTCATGTGATGTATGTTCATTCACTAGACTTTTTGGACTTCTTGGCTTCATTCTTTTTTTTTTTTTTTCTTTTTGTGATATACTTGAAAATATTTTGGAGTGCTAGTTTTGTATTCATTAATTTCTTAAAAGTGTTCTTTTTTGTGAAAAGACCTTATTTTTCTATTGATTTTTAAAGATAATTTGCATAATGTATTAGTTTAGGTTGTTTTCTTTTAGAACTTGAAACATTTCATTCCATGCTCTCCTGATTTGGGAACATATTTTATTGCCTTCTTTTTCAAGTTTGTTTTTTCTTTATCTGCTTGCTTGCCAAGAGCTACAGGTAATTATAATGGAAAGATTTCTTATTAGCATGGAGATCTCTTTAGTTAGTTGCTGTTCTCAAGTGATGTGCTCTGGGTATGGCCAACTGTAGACCTTTATCTCTATCCTGAAATCCCACTACCTCTGTTAATGTGGGGAAAAGAAAGTACAATGTATCGGGCTCAGTACCTAGTTCTCTGGAAATGAACTGCAGTCTTGTTGATGTCACAAAGACAAACCAGATACATATTGGCATATAATAAAAACAAATTAATAGCAACAACTGTGTCACACTTACAATAGCAACAAAATCAGCAAAAGTTATAGAATAAAAGAAAAACTGAATGTTGGCATACATAAGAACCAATAAAACCTGCCATGGTTCCACCCTTATCAGTAAAAAAGATTTGTGTAATAATGATACAGACACAAAGACAAACCAAATATTGACAAACAGTAAATATCTACTAAATACCACCATTAACAATAGAAAAGAATTCAACAATAATAGCATAGAGTCAACTAAATATCTGGAGATTAATAAAGTTTAACAATAATACTCCTGAAAGTGGAATGAGTGGAGAGGGGGAAAATACAACAAGTAAAATTTGAAAAATAAAGAAAAAGATGAAAAGGAAAGAAAACTTAAATACAGGATCCCATTAAGGAGTAAAAGACAATTAATAGAATTAGGTAAAAGTAACGAAAAAGAGCCAACAAGAAAAGGAAGACAAGATAAAACAGCAACTAAAAGAAAGAAAACAAGGAGGAAAAAAATCCAAGCCCTCTCCCCCAAAATGAAGAAAACAAGAAATCAGTCCAAAAGCTTCTTCTGTGTTTTTGACTGTTTTTGAACGACAGGTTTCTTTCCAGGACCTGCAGTATTGGAATCTACCAGATAGGAGGAAGCTTTAGTGACTCACCAGTAAGTCCTATTTTGTTGCCACACTCACATTTTTGTGTGTCAAGGCTGAATCCTTCCCCAGTTTCCTGCTGGCGTAGTCATCAATGGCATCCATCCTAAGGCTATATTCACTTCAGCCATTTCCGGTTTCAGTGTCTCCCTGTGTACCCCATATCCCTGCTTTCTCTGCCAAGCTGTATGCCCTGTGGCTCTGTGAGGTGCCCCTTCTGTTCCAGAGGCTTCTCCATATCACCCCCCAGGCTGTGGCAATCACCCAAGCTGAGGCATATTCCTGATCACATCAGCAGAAGGGGAAAACACACATACTACTGAGTTCTAAACTTGTTGTAGGAAGCAACAGAGTGATGGTAGGTAATCTGCTAGACTTAATGCCGGCACTTTCAACCTAGCCTCCTCAAATATCCACATGTGATCAGTCTGGCTTACCATAAAGGGCAAGACCACCATGACCTTCCTGACCTGAGTTTAAACTTCTTAGTGGTCCTCTCTCTATCCTGTGCCCTCTCCACAATGTCTCTTATGGCCATCTCCCACCCAATCACTGTGGTAGGGTGACCCCAGAAACTCTGAAGTGTACTTGTCCTGTATTCTTAATTGCTTCCCTTGAATGTCTCCTGATTAAGCATTCTCAAATATAATGGGCACTGCACTGGATTTCTTCTGTAACTCTTGCCTGCCATGTAGAAGGAGTTACTTTCAGAGTAAAACCTGATGCTGCTTTTGCAGTTTATATTAAGCATGGGCTTTTCTTAGGGTTGGCACTGCTGGCCTGGTCTATTGTTTCTTCCTGGAGCTATTCATCCTCTTTGGGATTAGACAGTGTTAGCAGAGACAGGTATACCTCTCTGGGGCTGGGGTTAGCTTTTGAACTGCTTCATTGTTTTATTTGCTTTGTGCTCATTTTCTCTGTACTTTCTGTACTTTCTAGTTTTCCTTTCAACTCCCTCCTGATACTTAGAGATTGACTTATTTTTTTTCTTCACCAAGTTATTATTTTCCAAGTGTCTTGATTCCAGATCCCAGAGAAGCTGTATTTTGCTGCAGGTCTTTCCTCTGCAATTTTTATTCTTGAATTTTTAAAGTGATATAAACATATTCAAATCTTTAATAGTGTCCATTATTACCCACTGATTTTTTTTTTGAGCTGATCTTTCTGAGTAAGACAATGAAGTAGATTTTAGCTAGGTACTAGGAATTGCATATAGCACACAAGAAAGAGAAAGGAGTCTCCTTTTATCTGTGGGAGTATATGTATCGCAGTCTTTCATAAATCCAACAATTTTGCTCAAACAATGAGAATTATAAATTTTAAATAATGGCTAAGCCAATTACATAGATTTTCACAAACATTGAATCTAATCATCATCCAATAAACCTATAATCAAAATCTATTTTGATCTCTTTCTAGATATGAGTTGCTGCCAAACAGAAATGAATGTATTCTTTTAAGTGCATTTCCAGTAAAAGAAATTTTATTCATTCAAAATATTTATGTTTAATCATTTCTTAGGAGTAGATTAAATAAGACCAGGAGCAAATGTAAGCAAATTTGGTTGACAAATATGAATATTTACTGTATTGGAAATAAGGTTAATATTTTAAAACAAGGATGACAGGAGAAAAATTGTCATAGCTTGCAAAAGGGAAATTTGTTTCTTTAAGTGAAAATTGGGGTCAGTAGGCCATAGCTATCTTTGTGCCTACATGACTGAAATGAATTAAATAATGCTGTAGTATAGCATTACTGAGCAAACTGATGACAAAATTATACCTCAAAGGTTGAGTAAAGTCATAATACATTGTAAAAACATTGTGTAGCCATGGATTTAGCTCAGCAGTTCAAGTGCTTGCCTGGTAAGTGTAAGGTCAAGAGTTCGATCCCTGGTACAAAAAAAATTGTAAAAGAAAATATTAAATGTATGTGCACATTACCTTATTACCTTAGGAAAGCAAAACTAAGTCCTCTCTTATTACGTTCTTTGAACAACTCACAGTCCTTTTCCAGGAAGAAAGGAAGGTAATCATCTTTTAGGCAAAGTTAAGTGTTAGTTACTGCATTCTGTCTACTAACTTCAATGTGATGAGGAAAGACTTGTTCTTGATATAGTAGAAGCAACCCTGCTTCACTGTTTATCTAAAATAAATATTATTTAATAGAAACTAAACCTGATTTTGAACATTTTATTGGTTTCTAAATTACCTTAAGTGAAACAATGGCAGTGACTTTTAAAATTATGTACTATATTCTGGACATTGTGCAAGGTACCCAACACCTGCTACATAATTCACAAAACCCTTTGAGGCAGTCTTTGTTTTCTCCACTTTATAGGCAAAGAAACCAGTCAGAGAGTTAAACATCTGGCCCAAGTGACCAGACTGATAAGTGGCAATTATCATATGGCAATGCCATATTTGCAATATTGACATTCTCAGGAGTATATTGCAAATATATTAATATTTAATGTAATACTAAATTTTGTGATTCATTAAAAGGGTGAGTAGAAGTCACTCTCAATAATAAGAATGAATAGCTCATTTATATTCTGCACATTTATATACATTTATATTCTGCACATTTGTATACATTCAGACACACTATGGAGCATTATATTTGGCTGTTTTGCTTTCAGTGCAAATGCTCTACGGAGAATGTTAATGAAAATACTTAAGTGTGTAAGGCATATCTTATTATAAAATCATTTGCTTTATATGTAGCACACAGTGAACATAGTCACCATGCACATATTACATATAACCTTACTTCAATTGGTTGCATGTAAATTGAATGCATCCATATTATAATCTATATAATAGACTATCTGAAGTAGCCACCCGATTCACAAAAATTGATTAGAATGTGTTTCTGTTACAACTTCTCTGTCTGTAGTCCCTCGTATCAGGTTATACAAACATGGTCCAAGTTGTCATGTCTTCTGTGGGTTGTATTTATTTATAATGGCACTTTTTTCCCAACATCACAAAAGGCAGAAACTATGTTACAGCCACATGAAAATATTCTCTTCACATGTATTGGTTCTCAGAATGTGAGAAATACAGTCAGCACTTCTGCTACCCAGTGATCTTTTAAAATGATTAATTTCGAAGATGAGGAATTTAAATATCAGTAAACTGAATTGAGAATGAATTTCCAACATGAGATGGCTTATGTACCAAAAGAGACAGAGGGTAGTCTTATGTTCCTTTTCCATGTCCATATTATCAAAGTAAACTTTGTATCAGTTTTCTCTAATAATGATATTTATATTTTGTTGCATTAATATGAAGTAACATAGATTATATATGTCAGCAGACTTTTTAATTACTGCATAAAAATGATATGTAATTGAAACAAAAAGCATTGTTTCCAATCCTAATTTTTTTTCCTCAAGTCCATCCTGTCAAGCTGAAAGCGTGAAAGTTATTTTCTGGTGGTGTGATTAGACTGGGGCTGAGCTCTCCAGCTGGCAGGCCTATCTGTGACTGGCGGCGGCCTGTCCCCAGTGCTTGTCATTTCCTGACATGCCTGACAGGATGGGGACAGCCGCCCTAGACAGGTTCATTAGATGGTGTTTTCTACAGCTGGGCTAAAAATAAATAAATAAATAAATACATACATACATACATACATACATACATACATACAGACCCTGTGCTTTGTCA
>RJWT010006870.1:0-28433 GCA_004365215.1 Cuniculus paca | reverse complement strand
TTGAGGCTACTGTAGTTTTCAGTGTAGAGATCTTTTGTTAGACTGATTCCTAAGCATTTTATTGTTTTTGATGCTATTGTGAAAGGCATGGTTTCCTAATTTCTTTCTCAGTAAAAGATTTCTACATTGAAAACAACAGTATTTTGAAGAAGGAAATTGAAGAGGATATCAGAAAATGGAAAGATATCCCTTACTCTTTGGTAGGAAGAACCAACATAGTAAAAATGACCATACTTCCAAAACTCTTATACAGGTTCAATGCAATCCTAATCCAAATACCATTAGCATACCTCAGAGAATAAGAGAAAACATTCCTAAAATTTATTTGGAACCAGAAGAGCCCTAGAATACCAAAAACGATTCTGGGCAACAAAGATAAAGCAGGGAACATCACAGTCCTTGACTTGAAATTATATCACAGAGCTACTGTGATAAAAGAGTATGGAAATGGCAAAAACAAAAACAAACAGACAAACAAAAAGCAGACCTGATGATCAGTGGAGCAGATTACAAGATGCAGAGAGAACCCCAAACACACTCATCCACCTTATCTTCAACAAAGGGGCTAAACACCCTCACTGGAAGAAAAATAACCTATTTATTAAATAGTGTTGGAAAAACTGGCTTTCCTCATGCCAAAGACTAAACCTAGACCCATATCTCTCACCATGCACTAAACTAAAATAGAAATGGATCAAAGATCTAAATATTAAAACAGAAACACTAAATTTGCTGGAGGATAGAATAGGTAAAACTCTTGTAAATATAGGTGTAGGCAAAGACTTTATAAACAAAAGTCTGACCACAGAGGATTATATAGAATTAACAAGTGGGATCTCATTTAATTAAAAAGTTTTGCACAGCAAAAGAAACTGCCAATAGAGTGAAGAGACAGCCCAGAGAATGGGAAAAATTTTTATGGACTATTCTTCAGACAAAGGGCCATATATACTGCCCATGGCATGACTCCATGGCGCACTCAGACAAACCCAAGCGTATCCTCTGCTAGTCTGCCAGACCTTTCCTAATCCAGTACAGTTCACATATCAGGATTAATGGTCACAATTGCTACATTTCTCAGATATTTTTCCAGCTAGATATTTTTGTAGAAGTAGAAAAGATTATTCTCAAATGGATATGGGAAGGAAATGGATTACAACCTCTGAAAGAATTTTGACAAGAAAACAATGGAAGGAATTGGTTTACTCAATATCAGGATGAATTGTATAGTTACAGTAATTAAGACACTGTGAGATTAATAGAGGGGATAGATAACAGGTCATTGGAATAAAATAGAAAACCCAGAAACAGACCTGCATAAAATTTCCTACTAGTTATTGACAAAAGTCTAAAAGTAATTCAATGGAAGAAAGATAAACTTCAAAAAATGATGCTACTTAACACAAAGTAGACTTAAATGTAAAACTATAAAGCTTTTAGGAGAAATTTTTATGAGCTAGAGCTAACCAAAAAGTTTTAAGACTTGACACCAATAGGAGTATAATACAAAAGAAAAAATAGATAAAATGGACTTCATCAAAATTAAAAAACTATGCTCTGTGAAAGACTTTGTAAGGAGGATGAAATGTCAAGCTGAAAACTGAAAATACTTACAAACTACATTTCTAATAAAGAGTTAATATCAAGAATATTTAAAGAAATCTCCAACAGCAGCAATAAAAACAAAACAAAATGAAACGACACCTCAAGCAATTCACTGACAAAAACGAACTTAAGACACAAAGAGAATTTTATCCTAAAATACATGCAGAAAATAAAGGAGTACATGGAATAATGTTTAACATCATTAGCCATTATGAAAATGTGAATAATACTATAGTGAGATTTTGCTACGTACCTACCTGAATAGTTAAAATAAAAAATGCTGACAAGAATACAGAGAAACCAGATCATGCATTCACTGCTGGTGGAACACAAAATGGTACATTTTACAGTCATTCTGGAAAAATTATGGCAGTTTTAAAAAAATCTGACTCAGCAGTTGCATTCCAGAGAAATGAAACTTAGTGATTACACACAAAAAATGGTTAATGAATGTTTCTAGCTGTTTTATTCATGACAGTCAAAATTTTGAAAACATATGCAGGTCTTTAAATGGGTGAATGATGAAAGAATTGTGATACATCTGTACAATATGACTCTATAAAAATGAAAAAAAAATTAATAAATGCAGCAAAGTGGATGGATCTCCAGATAATACTGCTGAGTTATAACAATTCTATACTTTATATGTTGTGACTCTACTTCTATAACAGTTGTTAAATTACAAAATTATAAAAGAGAACAATTTTTAATTTGTGGTTTTGCCACAGATTAAGGAGGAAGTGGAGTAAAGACATGGATGTGCCTATAAAATGGTGATGTTAGGGAATCCTTGTAATGGTGGAAATGTTTTGTACCCTAACTCCAGCAAGGTCAATATGCTAGTTGAGATATTATGGTATAGTTTTGCATGGTGTTAGCTTTGTGGTAAACTGGGTAAAGGGGGTGCACATATCTTACATCATTTCTTACTACTGCTTATGAATCTATGGTTATCTCAAAAGGAAAAATTAAAAATGATCCTTTAGCTTGGGCCTTAAGTTCACCAGAGTTGCCACTGTTTTTAATTGTTTTGCACCTACAAGTTTGATGCTTACGGACATAGAAGGAGAAAGAAGTAAAGGAAAGAGAGAAAGAATGAGAAAGGAAAGGAGGGAGGAAGGAAGAAAGAGAGAACAAAAACAGAGAATGTAATCTTGCTAACAAAATATACAGTAGAAACTATATGGTGGTCCTCTACTTGGGACAGATGAATTTGAAGTCAAAATTGTGTGGGTTTTAGGCTTTGGAGACATTGTGTTTTCCTAGTAATTTACAGACTCATAGTAGAGAATGGAGTCATCTTTATAGCAACATGTCTTGCTACAGGGATCTCTAAGTGTCTCTCTCTCCTCTATTAAATTCCTTAAGAGCACAGACCATGTTCATTCTTTACATTTCCCTGTTCCTTCCCTTTCCCCAACCACTTAGCATAGAGGTGAAACCCAGCACTAAATAGGGAGAGAACACCTTTCTATGTTGATTAGTAACACAGAATAATCACAGTACTAACCACAAATACCTAGGACATGCCAACTACCTTTCTAAACTTGCTATGTATGACTTCCTTCCAGGTGCCTGCCAATTTAGCTGGCCTGATCTGTTCTAGGCTGTGCAAATCTTTGGGAGATTTCTCAGCACACTGGTTTGTCCTGCACAATTTTCTTTGTCTGATATTCCCTCTTTCATTCTTTACATTTAAATCCTCAATATAAAGGATACCTCTCTCTTTCAAGTAGTCATCCATTCTGGAAATACTATTTTTCAAAATTTAATTTATTTAAATTTAAATGATGCATAGAAACATAAAAATTGTACATACTCATGTAATTTCATATGATGTTTTGATATATGTATACATTTTTTGTGTAACATGTAAATTGGGGTAAATGTGCCTATTTCCTCCATTTATCACTTCTTTATGGTGAAAACATTCAAAATCCTTTCTTGCAGCTTTCTGAAATACACAGTACATGCTTGTTATCTGTAATTACCTTACTGTACAGGAGCATGAAAGACCTTGTTCCTATCTAATTGTAACTTAGTGCCCACTGATCAGCCTCTCCCATCTCTCTTTTCCACAACTCTCCCTAGTTTCTGGTGCACACCATTCTACCCTTAACTATGAAGAAATCTACTTTTTATAGTCCACGTAAGAGAGATAGAGTGTAACCATTAAAGTTAATATGTCAGCTTTACTTAATTAAGAAACACCTAGCAGATTAGTAAGGAGCACTGCTTTTTGTGTGTCTGTGTGTGTCATGGAGGGAAGACCTTGGGTACTATATATCGTCCCTTGCTTATTCCTCTCTGGCACCATTTCTCCATGCTGCTTCCTGGATGCCATGAACTAAACATCACTGCTGTACCATGCGCTTCCACATGATGTTTCTTTCTTGGAGCCTGCCAGCCATGGACTGAATCCTTGAAACCATGAGCCAAATTAAACCTATCCTCTTTAAGTTGTATCAAGTATTGTGTCTCAGGGACAGGAAAGTCAATTAATATAAATGGGTACTTGTCTTTCTGTACCTGGTTTATTTCACTTAACATAATGACCTGAAGTTCCATTGCTGTTGTTGCGAATTACAGAATTTCATTCTTTTTAATGAACGAATAACATTCCATTGTGTATATGTGCCAGGTTTTCTTTATCCATTGATCAGTTGATAGACACTTTGGCTGTTTCCTTTTCGTGGCTGTTGTGAATAGTACTGCAATAAACTTGTGAGTACCAATGTCTCTTTGACAGACTCTTCATTCTTTGGATATACCTCACAGTTGTTTCTTTTGTACTTATAGGAGAATTTTCTAGGGATACCTCTCTGTGGTACTCTAAGCTACTTGGGAGAATTTTCATCCTGATACTTCAAGATCTTCTCACAGAAACTGGTGCAGAGCACTGACCACGACAGATTCCTACACGTGGGCATTGGAGGAGGGAGGGTGGAGATAAGGCAGGGAATTAGAATGACCAGGCTAGTGTCATGGATGCTGGAAGTTAGTCAAATAAAAATGATTAAAGAAAGTCTGTGAGTGGGTCAGAAGCAGCAGTAGACAATGTAAAATGTTGAAAGGCTGATTTTTTTACCCAGCACAGGTAGAGATTTGGTTGCTTGCCACTGCCAGTTCCACTGTAAATCATGTAGCAGACCTTGTGGACATGCCAAGATAGTAGAAGCTTGCTGAAAACACAGAGCTCCAAGAAAGGGCTGACTTAAAACATTGTTTACTTTCTTCATTAGGAGCTAAAGGGAAGCAAGTACAAGGCAGCGGGTAGCAATTACCTAGTATCTTTGCAGAAAGAGATTTTTCAAAATAGGCTTTACTCACTAATTCTTGAGGGGGAATGAGGTTTATTTATGGTGTCAGACAAGAACAAGGCATTAATAGTAAAAGATTTTATGTGACTTCATGTTTTTAGGAAAATCATTTGTTTACAAATCTGACTCAATCAAACCCAAAGGTATTTAATACATTCCAGATTTGAATGTCACCTGATTTTTCATCCAAATTTCAGGCTAGAGGAAATAATTATGATGGAGTGTATACACTGATGCAAAAGATCTAGATTATAAGTATTTCCTTACCATGATAAAAATCTTAAAATTAGTCCATCCTATAGTCTAGGGAAAGAATGGAATAGTTAAGCACATTTCTTCCATCTCCAGCTTTGACCAAGATTATACGGTAATGGAGCTGTCGAAAGTGATTTAACTGTCTTGATTGATAATTCAGGATAACAGATTTCTGACTAAGAGATAACAGGAAATAAGGCAAACAGACTGAAGTTCAGTTTTATGAAAATAATTATGGTTAGTTTTATTCTTGCTGTCTGTTTACCAGTTTTAGAAGCAGATCACTAGTCATTAAAAATATTATCTCATGCTGGACAAAATTTTGGACTTTTCAAAACATTTGCATACTTAATTTTTAAATTATTAGTATAGCTTGCAATGCAGCATAATTACATCCATTGAGGGGAATCAATACATATACATATCGCATCTTGATCATTTTACCTCCCCTTCCTTGCCCTCCTTTCCTATGTATAGTTTATTTGATTCTCCTTAGAATAATATTATGATTCACACAGATTGTCTTTTTTGTTTTCATCCAAGAGCAAACTGAGACTAAAAGAAAAAAAAATTAGAATAGCCTGGCAGGCCCAAGGTCATGAGTTTGATTCTCAGTACCCAAAAAAGAAAGGAAGGAAGGAAGGAAGGAAGGAAAGAAAGAAAGAAAGAATGAAAGAAAGAAAGAAAGAAAGGAAGAAAGAAAGAAAGAAAGAGAAAAACACAAACAAACAACAAAAGCATTAGAATAACTGAACAAACCCCCAGGCCCCTCCAAAACGCCCAGCGTATGATACAGTAGAGGCTAGAGGCAGGCGGACTCCGAGGAGGTTCTGCCTGTGAAAGCATTATGTAGCTGATATGCTTAGTGTTGTGCTTGGTCCCACAGCCTCTTGCTCAACTTGCCTGACTGTGAAGTCTCCTGCTTTGCAGATTATGTGTTGGAGCCTGTCAGGGGCCCAGCCATAGGCAAATGATTGGGAGGTGGTGGCAGTAGCTTTCAAGAAAACAGTGGCATCAAACTAACTACTCCCAGGTTTCACTCTAAATCAGTTAAGGTCCTGTCCTAGATCATCTTCATGAATTCCTCCCTGAATCCAGCTTCCCCCATATATGTGGCAGGAAATGAAGTCTTGAACTTAGACTCAAACAGCAAGCACCTCAGTTATCAGACAAGTGGAGGACTGTTGTGGTGAGACAAGTGCTGCGTGTGAAAGAAATGGCAAGGTTGCCGGTGAGGCCCCACAGCAAGCCAGCACGTGGGCACTTCATTCCCCACACAGACCTGCTGTCGACCACGAGGGCTCCTGGGTGCTGATGTAGCTAGTACAGCTCACGGATGGCAGACTCCCTCACAGAATCTCTTAGAGAAGAGCCTCCGCAAGGTGTGGGGAGACAGAAAGACTCATACGTTTTCTCAAGCAGTGTCTTCCTTGGGAACTCTGAGGACAGTGCATTTCTACAGTTTAAGTCCCATTTTAAGGACAGATCGTCTAGTCAGGATCGCATGTGGGATTTTTTCCCGAGGTAGTATCTGTAGCAGCACTATTGAAAGGTGGCCCCTGCTATTCTCAACTAGATAAGCCCTTGTGGGAGTCCTTTTTTACATTATTAAGCTGTAGTTTTGGAAGACATTTAACTGAAAGTTTTTTTGAGGAATTGTAGTTGAGGGCATTGTAGCAGTTTTTCTGTTATTGCTCCATTTTGGTTATTGTTTTAATAGTGAAAAGATACTTGACTAACTTCTAAGGTTGTTCATTTGGGCTCTATTTGTATTTTGGCTCCTTTGTACTCTCTTGTCTCAGGGGCTCAAAGATTTTGTGTGAAGAGATCATTGTGGGTTTGTTCAAAGAGAAAAGGAGTGACCTTGTCGGGTAGGATAGATGTGAGCAGTGTGGGAAAGGAGGAGATATTCCCAGAGGAGGACCGAAGCACAAACCAAGGGGAAAAACTGACAGTGAACAGCATCCTCATTCCTCACAGAGCTGCTGGGAGCCCCAGCAGGGAAAGCTTCATGGTCCCAGAGGCCCGAGAGTCCAGCTAGGACAAAAGCATGTGTCTCAGCTTGGCATGGAAGGCAGAGCCTCCTGTCTTCATGGCCCCTCGTGGCTTCACGCCTTACCCGGATGTATTTGCAATGAAACCTGCGGCGATGGCGAAGGGGGCTTCTTTAAAGGTTAGGACCCACGAGCTTCCCCCATCGTCTTTAAGTGAAGCGGAAGGGGACACAGTAATAACTGAAATTGAATTTCTTGCCAATTCGGTGGCGTCTGGTGTAGGTTAAATTAGATTTAGAGAAAATAAACAAATGAGACGTTAGCTCTATCATTACAATAAAATATAGAAAAAGTAGTAATTAATACTTGTACAGGTCTTTCAAGTTTATGCCATGAATTCACACCTGCTTGCTCACATTCTCTTTCTAATAATCCTTTAATGGAGCTGTTAATGTGGTTGCACATATGTTTTACACACGCGTTTCCCGAAGAGCTTGTAAAGCAAGGCAACTCTAATGGTTGCTACTCTCAAAAGAAGACACCCTATGTTGGGTCTGAGCATTTCATTGTTTTTAATATTATTATTAAAGTTTATTGGTACCATTTAGATATACACAATGATCACATTCATCATACGGGATTTGTACCTATACGTGATATCTCTTGCTTCCCCTTTTTTTCCTGTTCCTCTCCCCTCCCTTCAACCCCTATTCCCTCCTATTTACAAAGCTTTGTTTCAATTTTTCCTTCTTTTCTCATTTTTTCTTATTCTTTTCTTCCTCTCTCCATCTCTAGTTTTCCTTTTCTTTTGAACAATTTCTTCCTATTTCACAGTATCTGTTATACACTTTGGTCCTTATTTACACTTTCACTTTCTCATACCAGCTAAACAATGCAGCATTTACACATGTATCTAATTTAATTTACTTAAGAGTATGGTCTCTAAGTGCATCCATTTACCTAGAAATGTCTCAAGTTTAGCCTTCTTTATGGCTGACTAGTATTCCACTGTATAAAAATGCCACATCTTTTTTATTCATTTATTGGTTAATAGACTTTTGGATTCTTTCCAAGATTTATCCATTAAGAACTGTGCCTCTATAAACATGGAAGTGTGTATATATATCACTGTGGTATGATGTTTTCAATTCTTCTTGGAAAATACTCAGAAGTGGAATAGCTGAATAGAACAAGACCTTCAATCCTAGTTTTTTGAGGAATTTTCACACTGATTTCCACAGTGGTTGCACCGGTCTACACTCCTATCAACAGTGGAAAACAGTTCCTTTTTCCCCACAGCCCCTCCAACATTTGTTATTGGTTGATTTCTTGATGATAGCCATTCCTTCTGGGGATATCAGAAAATGGAAAGATATCCCTTGCTCATGGATAGAAGAACCAGCACAGCAAAAATGGCCATGCTTCCAAACCTGTTATATAGATTTGATGCAATTCTGATCAAAATACCATTAGCATACCTTCTTTATGGCTGACTAATACTTCATTATATTAAAAAAAACCTTACACCTTCCTTTATCCACTCATTGGTTGATGGGCATTTGAGTTGTTTTCAAGATTTAGCTATTAAAAAACTGTGCTACTATAAACATTGGTGTGTATATATAACTGTGATATGATGCTTTTAATTCTTTTGGGAGACACCAAGAAGGGGAATAACTGGGTCAAATGGGACCTCTAGTTCCAGATTTTTGAGGAATCTTCACACTGATTTTCACTGTGGTTGTATCAGTCTACACTCCCACTAACAATGGAGAAGGATTCCTTTTTTCCCACAGCCTCACCAGCATTTGTTATTGGTTGATTTCTTGATAATAGTCATTCTTTCTGGAGTGAGATGGAATCTCAGTGTTTTAATTTGCAGCTCTTGAGTGACGAGTGATATTGAACATTTTTTCATATATTTATTTGCTATTTCTACTTCTTCATCTGGGAAGTATGTATTCATCTCAGATACCCATTTTTGGATTGGTCTTTAAATTTGGAGAGGGGTCTGATTTTTTTCCAATTCTTTATATGTTCTAGATATTAGTCTTCTGTCTAAGGAACAGGTGGTGTCATGGTTACTTTTCTCTTGTTGAGACAAAACACCTGAATTCCAAAATTAGGGAAGGAAAGGTTTATTTAGTTTACAGTTTTTTGGAGGTTTCTGTCCATAATCAGCTGGCTCCAAGGCAGGGAGGTGTGGCTAAGGGGCAATCATTCATGGTGGCCACAAACAGCAAGAGCAGCCTGAGCAAAAGGGGGAGAGCAAGCCTCTTTTCCTACCTTATATTGTACACAGGCCACCTCCGCCTCCGGGGGGTGGTGTGCACTCACAAAATCTCTGTGCCCTCCTCTTGCACAGGATGAGGATATTTACAAACAACCCTGGCTCCCTGCTGAGTCTCTCAGTTAAACTTCTAAACTTCTCAAGTTGACACAATGTATCAATCATAACAAGTGGCAAAAATTTTTCCCACTCTGTGGGTTTTCTTTTCACTCTGTTAGTAATTTCTTGCTGTGCAAAATCTTTTTGATCAGATATCCCAGTTGTTGATTCTTTGTAGTATTTCTCATGTAGTCAGAGTTTTTTTTTTTTTTTTATGAAGTCTTTACCTATGCCTATATCTTCAAGAGTTCTACCTACTTTATCTTTCATCAGATTTGGTGTTTCTATTTTATTTTATTTTTCTATTTTGAAAAGAATACAACCACACAAAATAAAACAGAGCAGAGTCAATCCCAACAAAACAATGAACATGGTATATGACTTCACTGCTAAACAGGGTAAAAAGCAATTGATAATGGCTACCATAATGCCTCTTGTTATCTTCAGTATAACTGCCCATACCATCAGGGATAAGTAAAGTCAAACAAAATTCATCAAAATAAAACAGAAAAAAAACCAAAAGCAAAACATACAAAGCAGAACAATTTAACCAGTACAAAAGTTCAAGATACTAGTAAAACAGCAGTGGCTACCATAATTTTGTTATCTTCAGAATAGTTGTCTACACCTTCAGACATATTACAATCAAACAACACAGAATAGAGTAAAATGAATCAAAACAAAACAATGAAAGCAATACAGGGTTTCTAAACAAGATAATTGGACATCCTCAGTGGCTGCAATTACATGTTTTGTTATCTTTAAAATAGCTGTCCATGCCATCAAGTATAATAAAATCAAACAAATCAGAATAAAATGAAACTAATCAGACTAATGAAGACCATATGAGTTTCAAATCATGATAACAGATTAACAGTGGTCACTTCCTTCCATTTTTAGATAATTTCTCCCCTTTGACTTTCCCAGTATGTATTGTGCATTTTCAATCCCACTAACTCCTTTAGTTTGTTATATTAGAGAGACAATATGAAATTCACCCATGTGACTAAACCATTTCATTTATGAGCATGATCTCAGGTTGCCTCTGTCCACCTGGAGACATCTCCTCCCCTTTCACCTTCACAATCTCTATTTTGTATTTTGGATCTCACAAATTTCCCCAGTTTCTTATACTAGGTAGACAATACAATGTTCACCCATGTGACTCTGAACTTTTCACCCATAAGCATGCTCTCAAGTTGTATCCATTTACCTACAAGAGTCTCAAGGTTATCTTTCTTTATAGCTGAGTAGCTTTCCATTGTATAGAAATGCCATCTCTTTCCTTTCCATTCTGCAGTGGATGAGCAAGCTACCCCTACTGTTTTTTTTTCTGGTTCCCTGTCACACAGAGCATTGTTCTCTCTCCCCTGACTCTCAATCTATGAATTCCCTTTTGAGTTAAATGTGTTGGTTGGATAAAGCATATTGATAGGTCCTGTCTCCCGATTCACTCTACCTGTGCCTCTTTCCACTGGTGAATTGAAGCTGTCTACATTAATGGTCAGTGGCCAACATGCACTGGCTCATCTCTGCCATGCTATTTTCCTGCCACTGGCTGTGTACTTTTCGCCTCCATTCTATTGTCTGTCCTGCTTGGTGATCCCCCCGCCCCTGCCAATCCTCCTGGAACCATGGTCTTTCTCATCTCTCTCCAAAATGTCCTTCAGTATTCTCTGTAGGGCTGGTTTGGCAGTCATGAACTCCTTCAGTTGTTCTTTGTCATGGAAGTATCTTGTTTCTCCATTAATTTTGAAGATAGTTTTGCAGGGTACATCAATCTGGGTTGGAAGTTGTTTTCTTTGAGGACTTGAAATATTTCACTCCAAGCTCTTCTTGACTTGATGGTTTGTGTCAAGAAGTCTGTGATTCTGATGGGTTTTCCTTTATAGGTGATCTGTTTCTTTTCTTGAACAGCTTTTAATATTCTGTTCTTGTGTTGAATTTCTAGGATCTTTATTATTTGTCTGGGTGTAGATTTACTTTGGTTATGGCTAGCTGGAGTTCTATATGCCTCACTTATCTGAATAGCATGTCTTTCTCCCATGTTTGGGAAGTTTTCTGCTAGTACTTCTGTAAATAGAGTTTTTATGTCTTTTGTATTGACCCCTGCTTCTTCACTGATACCTATCACTCGTAAATTATTTCGCTTTGCATCATCTTGTAGTCTTTGAATTGTTATTTCCTGGTTCCTCATTATTTTTAAGAGGTCTTTCCTTTCCCTATCACAAGCTGACACCTGTCTTCAAGGTCTGAAAGTCTATTTTCAGTTTCTTTCAAGAGCTTTTGCCAGCTTTCAATGGAGATTTTAATTTCCTGGGTATCTCTTTGAATCTGTTTCATGCATTCAAAATCTCTCTTATATTGTTCATTCATGGTTTCCCTCATTTTCCTTTGCTCCTCTATTTTTTTTATCTATGTCTTCTTTAGAGAAGCTGAGCAATTCTTTTATTATGTTTTTCATTTCTTCTTTTACCTGAGATAGTATTTCTGTTCTAATTTCTTTTATAGCCTCATGGAGTTGTCCCTTTACTTCAGTTGCCATCACTGCAGAAACTTCAGGTGTGTGACTGCTGATCTCTTCCATGTTTTTATCTCCTGGACTTGCTCTGCTTGGGTTGGAGTCCAGGGACTACCTTTTGTTTCTTTGTCTTGACATTTTCCTAGGTTCTTCCAAACAAGCAGATTGTGGGGTTTTGGGACTCTCCCACATTGGTTACAATTTCTCTGGAGTGTGACTGTTTGGTTTTCTTAGCCAGTGCTAGCTAGAGGCATCCAATGGTGGCTATTGGGTGCTCTGGTGCAGGGCCTACTTCTGTTTTTCCCCACCCTTGCTGGTTACCTGGGGTGGAAGCATCTGGAGGGTTGCTGGAGTGCATGCAGAACGTGGCCTGCTTCTGCCTTCCCTCTGACCTCGTTACTGGCAAGTGGAGTCTCCCTTTGTCCATTGGAATGCACTCTGTGCAGGTCCTGCCTCTGCCTTCCCTCTGAGCTCGTTACTGAAGAGCAGCCTCTCCCTTTGTTGGAATTTTTTTATTGATCTTTACACTTCCCAATGGATAAATTGCCTTTACCCACTTTTCTTTTTCATTGTTTATCTTCTTACAAATTTGTGGACACTGTATATAGGAGGCATATTAACTCTGCCATATATGCTGCATATATTTCTTCTGATTTTATTATTTGCTTTTTGACCTTGTTTTGGTTGCCACCAAAGTGCTTTCAAAAAGGGAGGGATCAATCTACATTTGTATTTTCAAGAGTTTATTTTGCTAGTATATAAAAAATTGATCAAAAAGGACAAGACTTATGGCAGGAAAAGTATCACAAGTTTGTAGATTTCCCTACTCCAGGAAATGGGCAGTGAGAAACTGGGTTAAGTCAGTGGAAGTAAAGTAAAAGAGGGAAAATCAGATTTGAGACTAAAGAGAGAAAATCTAAATGATACCCTGCCTATTTGGGGGTTGCCAGGAGAAAATAACTTGACTTGCAGGCATGAGGAGTGGGCATGTGGTATTCACTGAGGAGAGATGGGGGTGTGTGTGGTAATGGGGGTGTTCAGATAGTTTGATGTGTCCACAGGCTATCCAGGTAGAAAGATTCAATAAACTGTTGAGTCTGGGCTTCCATCACACAGAAATATGATATGGGTTGAGGAGCAGGTGAGAGGATTTGGCATCACACTGATGGTGGCCAGTTGTAAATATGGCAGTGAATGAAACTTCTCTAAGGGAGTGCATATTTGAGGGGTGCAGAATTCTGGGGAAGCCCATGGACACCCATAGTTCAGTGCTCATGGATAATTTTAGCTTATAACAGAGGCTGTTTCTTGGTTTGAGGCCCCCCGAAACCAGCCGGCACTCATCAGTGACAGGAGGTGCTCAGTGGCCTTCTCCTTGCCCTGGGGTGGGGCCTCGAGTCTGAGGAGAGGGCTGTGATGGGGGTCACACCTCCACCTCCTGTAGACAGTTCTCTCCATTTTTTTCTTTCCCCTACTAAGCCTCAGTAATGTCTAAGGATTCACTCAGTTCTTTTTATTTTATTTTTTTATTTTAAAGAGAAAAAAAAAAACCAGAAAGGAAAAACAAAAAACAAGAGACATACAAACAACTACAAGAACAACAAAAACCCCAAAACAATAACAATATAGGCTTTCAAAACAAAAAGATAGGAATTTAACAATGATTGTGTAATATTGCATATTGTTATCTTCAAAAGAGTTGCTTAGATTATCAGATATAGAAATGCAAAATGAATTTATAAGTTTGTTTATATATACATAAAATAGCTAAGATGGTGATACTACTAATTCTATTAGTTTTTGGAAAAGAACAGTTAATATCAACCCAGTTCTCTCACTGAAGGTTGCAAGTCTGCATTCTCATGGTAGCCTCTTGGCTTCTCTCTTTTTCTCTCTGGCTTCCAGCCGAGAAACCTACACACCCCACTGTCTGTGTCAGTCTTTCGCATTCTCCAGAGGGCCCAGGTCTCTCGCTGTCCCCCATAGGAGGACTCAATTTACTATCTCAGTGAAAGGTAGCAGAAGCTTTCACTAACTCACTACAGATTAATTTATGCCAAGGAAGTGAAGTGAATTCTCCTTAATGAAGTTCCAGTGAATGAGATCATCCCACATTTGGTTTTTGGTTTAAAAGATCACTCTGAGATCTGGCCTGTTCTCTAAATACCAGAAACCTGGCTCCTGCCCATGTGGAAATGTTTGTTGTGTAAACTAGGCTGACATGCAGTGGTTTTGAAATTACTTATAGCCAGTGTTTGCCCAATGAGGTGAAAGGAGTTCCAGGCAGCACTGCGAGAGAATGTGTTGGTGTTAGTCTCAGTTGACAGTTACACAGGTTTTCAGGTCTTGTGCATGGAGACATGATCTAAGAAACCAACATTTGTGGAAGAACAACACATACTATGTAAAACACCTGGCCCCTTAAACAGGAACCTGATACTTTCTCATTTATCCAAATGTGCCTTGGTGATTAACTCATAGTCTGTGACTCAGGGGCTGTTTGTCTCTTCACTTTGATGCAATGTAAATTTGGCTCGAGTGTGGGGCCATCCGTAGTTTATACTGCCTTGGCTGATGAGTCATAGTCACTGCATGTTATGGTTGGAAGGAGCTTTGGAGACCATCTAGGCCTAGCCCCTCACTTTTCAGATGAGAAAATTGAGCGTAAAACGTTGCCCATGATCACATGACCAGCTGATCTGACTGAATTTCAGCTGGGTCTCCCTGATCTCCAGTCCTGTGGAGTTAGCGCACCATCATGCTGTAGTGATGAAGGCTTGTGGGGCAGAGTGATTACTGCACCTTGCTGTTCTTTTTCCCTTCCTCTCTTCCCCTCCCCAAATAAAAGCCATTGTAATAACTATGTTCCATAGGCATCCCATTTTTCAACAAGGAGGTGACATTGAGATGAATCAATGATTTTTTCTGAAAGTTCCAAAAAAGTAACAACTTCAGGTGGCCACCCAGATTGTCGAATTCTATTTCCTTGCATTTACAATCATTGTGAAATTATTGTTTATTTTGAACCCACTACATAAATACTGGGACAGGTACAACTACAGGGTTAAAGAGTTGAATTATGTCTCAAATGAGCTTAAAAGATTCTTGACTATTACCAACTTACTCTCAAAACAAATGTGTGTTTTTGAGTCTGCATGTGCTGAGGACTGACTGTGTAGATAGGAATTTTTTGAATTAACTTTCATGCATAGTATGATATCAAATAAAGAATAACAATAATGTGCTAAATAGAAGCTTGCATCTGAACACTAAAATTAACATAAATTATTATATTATTTAGAACTTAGACTAAGGATTTTTTTGGGGAAAACAGTAGCATCTTACTGACATTGTTTAGAATTGCCAGCACATGGTGGTAATAAAAAGCAGATTGACTTTTCAGTCAGTTTTATTCCTGTTTGAACGTTCTCTACAGAAAATGCACCCAGCACACCCAGGTAGAGTATATTCAATCCTCCAACCTGGGCATGGCCTTACCTGGGCTCATCCTCCCTCTCACCATGGAAAATGCCTAAGTGCCTGAATTTTATCTTCCATTTTTGCTCTTGCTTTGCCCTTCATAAATTATGCTCTCTGGTTACTTGACTGTGAACTAAGAGGATGTTCTATTTTTCCAAGAACTCATACCTAGCTTAAATGCAATGAAATAACACCATACTATTAATACTTCATGTACTGTGAGAAGCTTCATGTTTACCTGCCCAAAGATGTTAGAATCTTGTCTCTCTCTCTCTCCCCCTCCCTCCCTCCCTCCCTCTCTGCTCAGTAACTCATCATTTTTTTAAGGGAGTACTCACTTGAGAGTATGGTAATCACTTCGATTTATACAGAGCCATTTAGGAGACCAAGCAGACTAAGAGAGTTAAACTGCTCTTCGGGTTTACTAGCAGGCTTGTCAAACCATCACTGGAGGAAATTCTGAATAGGTAAGTTACGAAAAAGTTAAAGGGTTGATAAGAAGGTCGAGGCTAGAGACTATTGCTCCTGGTGACCTTGTTTCATTTCAAGATTAATTGTGAAGGTAGTTTCAAACATGCAGAATTAACTGTTCTGAAAGAGAACAAATTAAGGCTTGAGTTCCTATCCAAAGTATTACCCCTGGTGAGCTACCCAGTCATGGTAAATGAGATTCAAGGACAAAATTTTACAAAATAGTTAAAGCAATTAAGCAAGTATGTCATGAGGTACTCATGTCCTAGTAAGGCTTGTAACAACACAGGTTGGAAGAGAAAGAAATGCATATGTATTATGTTGCCTCTAAGCTCAGCCACTTGGGTCAGAGTTGGAGCAGGAGCTAAAGATGAAAGGATTTGGTGTGTAATATTATGGTAGGAAAGCTCATTGGTCACAAATGGAAAAAATATATGTTATGCTCTCCTATGACATGAGAATAGAGTATTTCCATGGAGGAATGCTGTGTGCAGGTTTTGTAGAGTATAAGTGTGTGGGGCTAGCTGGAGACAGCATTTTTAGATCAGTTAAATGTATTTCAGGTATGACAAGTATGCTTCAAAGCGTAAGGCCAGGCAGTTTTGGATCTGATGATGTTAATGTTGCTAGGATTTTAGACTACTTGTCTGTGGTTGTTGAATCTTTTTTTCACTTGGGTGCTCTTTTTTTTTTTTTTTTTTTTGCAATTATAGGGTTCTAACACCAGATGGCACCTTTGTTATGACCATAAGATCTGAAGAACTGGCCTCATCCAACATAGAAATGTGTGTATATGGCTTATGTGTATCAACGTGTTCACATACATTCATGCATATTTACATATGTGTATGCATGTGTGAGAATATTTCACATGTGCACATTGGCTTTATAAAGATTTTAACATGGCGGGGAAAGAGCACAGATTGAATTTTGACAGCCTTGATTCAAAGCCCAACTTTGCTACCTATTAGTCTTGATGATTCTGAGAAAATTAATCTGTGTCTCAGTTTCCTTATTTGTAAAGTGGTGTTAATATTAGTGCCTAAAGGGTGTGAGAATTAAACTAGTTAATGTGTTTAAGTACATAGCACAGTGCCAATATATTGTAACTCTATATAAGTATTAGCTCATTATGATAAAATTTTTTCAAAAGTGGGTCTATGATTGTTCTCCCAACAATTCAACTTTTTCTTTGTGTGCTGCAGCCATGTAGTGTGGGGAGGATTTAAGCCACCCACAAATCCAAGTGAAGTTGCTGAGTTTTGCAAACTAATCTAGATGATCTCTTTTGCCCTATGACTGTCTTAGGCAATCCTGCATCAGTTGATGGCATTTTCATATGGCATCATCTTACAAGAATAGTAATGAGTAACAAGGACCTTTTCAGCTGTTTTAGTAAAGACATACATTTTGATCCTGCATGAATCAGAACTCTACAAGATAAATAGATTCAAAACAGGCTTAAAAAATAGAGGAGGTGCTGGATGGCAATGCCACAAATACATGGTAGAGGAAGCCTATTTATCTCATGGTTGGAAAATGAAAAATGAAGAGAGGGAGAGGCAGGGTCCCACAATCTCTTTCAAGAGCACAAATTTAATGACTGAAGATTCCTCCCACTGTGCTCCGCCTCCTAAATATTCCGCCCTCTCCCAGGGACCACTCTGGGGAACAGACTTTCAACATATGGGCATTGGGTACAACACCAGATTCAAACCATAGAACTTAAGATGTTGCTGATTTCCCAGAGGAAAGAATAGAAAAACCAAAGGAAACCAGTTCTTGAAGACATCATAGTACTACTGGGCCAAACCAGAACTGGTACTTGCCCTATTTTCAGTACCAATAAATCCTCTTTATTCTTTAAGCCATTTCAAGCCCATTTTTCTTATAGAGTCTTAATTCATACAGGGTTAAAATACTTATCTTTATTAAGATAGATGAACAAGTCTATTATTAGTCGTTACTATTCTTGTAAGATGATGTCATATGAAAATAAAAAACATACATAATTAAAAAATTTAGAACCTGTCACCACACTGGCTTCTTATTACTAGTTCTTAGTTGCATTGCATAAAATTCTTGGTTCTTCCCTTCTTTCACTTCAGAGCTTCAGGGAATATTCTTCGGTCCTTTTAGCTCACCTATTTAATTATGTGTTGAAATACCAGTGTTTATCTGGAACATAGTTCTGTGACTGAGCTTTTAGTTAAAATCTCTGGTGCTGTAGCCTCCTTGAGTCTTGCCCTATCTTATGTCTTAGTTCTTCCCTCTCTCAGCTAGAATAGTTTACAGAAGGGTGGGGGAACAAAGAAAGGCAGTATAGTATTCTCCAAATTAGAAAACGAGTTCTACTAGCTAGTAGTTATTAACTTAAAAACCAAACTAAACCATAAAGGTTTTGTGGTTAAAGCAGTTTGGAAAATGTTTGGTTTAAGAAAGTATTCTTGATTTTAAAATGCATTATCTTTCAGACTTTCAACATTTGAAACACCTTATTAGTTATAATAAATACTGCTGTAAAAGAAAATAACACTGAGTTCTGTGGATTAACACAATAAAATGTATTTCTGGCTCACGACATAGTCCAATGCTAGGATTCTCATTTGGGAGGCAGCCTGTAAGAGGTAATTCATAAAGCCTGGCTCCATTCATTGCAATTTCATCATCCTCCACATGTCATCTCCAAAGTTGCCTCAGGTTTTATTCCAGACAGTTGGAAGGGACAAAAAGCAGGAAAGATGGTACATGAGAGGTTTGATGATACATGCAAAGTTTTTATGGGCCAGCCCACAGAGTGGCCTGCATGATTTCTACCCAGAAGTCACATGCTAATGACCAGAACTCAGTCAGAGTCTACACCTGACTGCAACAAATACTTCAACTGTGTTTGGGATGGGTGCCCAGGAGAATGAGGCAAAGGATTTTAATGATTATATAGTAGTGTCTACCACACAAATGTTTTAATTCACTAAGAGAGACATATAGTATAAAGCTTTTGTCTTGGTTACTTTTCTCTCATTGTCGAGACAAAATACCTGATGCTCAACGTGAAGGAAGGAGAGGTTCATTTCTTACAGTTTTGGGGGTTTCTGTCCATACTCAGCTGGTTCCAAGGCAGGGTTGTGTGGCTGAGGGGCAGCCGTTCATGGCAGCTGCAAGTGGTAAGAGCAAACCATGCAAAAAAAGAGAAAAATACACTTCCTTTTCAACCTTACATTGTATGTTGATTCCACCCCTGCATGGGTGCAGGACTCACACCACCAATCCCAGCACTAGATAATGAATCAATCACAAACACTAGACTCAGCCACTTCCATGACTACGTGAGGCTTGGGGGGCCACCTAGACACAAACCATAACAGCCTTCTCAATCTCAGTTATCTACAGATCTCTCCTCCCTCCATTCCCCATCATTTACCTTTAACCTTTCAAGCATTCCATGGGACACCTTTTGAGAAATACTTGCATTTCTTTCCTGGAAACCACCTCTTGAAGGATTGCTGTTGGTGTTCCTATCTCTAGCCATGCTGTAGAAATAGAAAAAGAAACATTGCCATTAGAGGTACATGTAGATAATGACTCTTCGAGTATTATATTCTCAAATCAAGACATGCTTTGCTTTCTTAGCTACTTACACTGAATTTTCCGTTTGAGGACACATTACCACACTTTTAAAAAAATGTATTTGTCTACCTGTTTTATGTAGCAGTTTGGGGTAGCTATCAACATTCCCTCTTATATAGCAAAGACTTCAAGATCATTAAAGCTTTGTTAGATAGAAACTGTGAAGCTTCTCATTGGCTGCATGACTGCTGCTTTCCATGTGGCCCAGTGCCTTATTACATCTTCCAGAGCCTTCCTCTGTGACTAGTGCTCCCTTTCCCATTCCTAAAAGGGAAAATATTCCCTTTCTCTTCACTAAAAGCTCATCAATATATTCATCACTTGACAGAGAGCTTGCAAATAGTTTCTCCAATTCAGCAGGTTGTGTCTCACTCTATTTAGTATTTCCTTTGCTGTAAGAAGCTTTTCAGTTGGATATAATACCATTTGTCTATTTTTGCTTTTGTTATTTGTGATTTTTGTAGTCTTATTTAAAAAAAAAACCACCTTTCCCCACAACCAGTATTTAATTCTTTGATTTTGAATTGCTTTTTATGTTTTGCAAGATATCTAATTCCATTCTTTTGCATATAGATATCAATTTTCTTGTCACAATACACTAAAGATGCTATGCTTCTCCAGTGTGTGATTGCATTCATACATGAAAGCTAAAATAATTGACTTCATAGGGTTAGAGATGAGTAGGACCAGAGGCTAGAAGTGGAAAAGGGATAGAGTTTTGTTAACAGGTATAAAAATGCAGTTATATAGGAGAATTAAGTTCTAGTATTCTATAGCAAACTAAGGGAGGTATAGTTAACTACCGTATTTTTTAACATAGCTAGAAGAAAAGTTTTTGTTGGGTTTTGCAGTATTGAGATCAACCCCAGAACCTTGGGCATGTGCTGTAGTGCTGTACCACTGAGCTACACTAGCAGCCTAGAAAGGAGGATTTTGAATATTCCCAATACAAAACTATGATAAATATTTCAAGGAATGGATATGCTAAATAGCCTATTTTGATCACTGCACACTGTAGATGTGTTGACTATCACACTGCACCCCATGAACATGTAAAATTACTAGGAGCCAACTTAAAAAAATTCATCATCTTAAAACAGAAATGAATGAGAAGCTCTGTGTATTATTTGTCTCTTTGGTCTACATTAGCATGGTACAAGAAAAGTTGTGCATGAACGCCTAGCAGTGGAATTTCAGGAGTCAGGAATAGACCTTGGGGAGCTGTGTGGGAGGCAGCATCACTAGCATGCTAAGGACAACCAGCGTGGGCCTCTCTCACCCAGGCCCACTTAGAAGGTTGGCTTAACCAAAGGTGCTCTGGTGTTTCTTCCAGGGAAGGCAGAGCAACCAACCCTTAGTTTGGCCATCATACCATTTTTCTGCACATATTGATTTTATTACAAGGGGGCAGGATTTTCTTCTTGGGAAAGTTTATGAGATGTCACTTCCCATTACAAAGCTTATAAGAAATTTAACAAGTTTAATTTCCTTACCTGTTTTATTCCACTTTGGCTTTGAATCTAATTTGTCAAAATATACAAATACTCTTAGATTATTACCCTAAGTGAAAATATGACCCCAAATTGGCTCTTTCCTTTCCAATCCATCTATTCTAGATATTCAGGTCTCTATAGAATATTTAGGCTATTGTAGCTCAATATTTGGGACATAACAGGAAGTTAATTATTTCACATGTCTAGTGAGTCATTTATGAAAGCCTCCTATTATCAGTGAAAATAAATATTTTGGTAAATAAATTTTATATTGTAAAGTGAAAAGCTTGATTGTCGTTCGACTGACTTCACTTGAGTAGAGGAAGCTGTTTTTCGGAAGGAAGTATGTTTCCTGCAGAAGGTTGCATTTAATTAATTTATTCCAGAAATTTTGCCAAGACAAATTGTAAAAGTGAAGTCATAATTTGTACATGAAAGTTTTTTATGGGAAAAATTTTAAATTTTATGATTGGCATGAGTATATGCTCTGGTGGAGTACATGAGAGATTCGTTTTTATATCTGTACTACGTGGTGGTATATATTTAATTTGAAAGAAATTTAAAATTGAGATAAAATTCAAGATAACTGATTTATAGTAAATATAAAGTGATTTTTAAAAAGACTAAGTCATCTTTAACTTCTATTGTTGAATCGGACAGAAACTAGAAAAAAGATCAGCAATAAGTGAAGATTGGAAATTTATACTCTTCTCCTCAACACTGTCAGAGCTACTTGCTTATTTGTTTGTTTGTTTGTTTATTTATTTATTTATTTATGCTGGATGTCTAACCCATAACCTCCTGAGTGTTAAGCATACATTCTACACTCCTGCACCCAGATCTATTTTTTTAAAAATAAAAACTTATATTCTTTACAGAAATGAAAAGAACAACCTTTCACTATTTTAATAATGGACAATGGGAGCTTCAAACCCAGAAGTGGCTATTACCACATTGTATTGTGGTCTCGACAGCATAAGATCTAGGAGCCTGCAGTCCTCAGGTTTGCAGGAAAAGTCGAAAGTATCTGTGCTTTACTGATAAATCTCCCTGTTCTTTGTGAACAGCTCTGCAAATTTTTAGTGAACACAGAGCCACCAAAGACTAGGGGTGATAATTATAGGAGACTCATTTTATATATATATTTTTAATTTAAATGTAATTTTTGTTAAATAATATCATTTGTGATGGAATAACACAACCAGCACATTTGCCTCCAAATTATCTGCCTGCATCACAATTCTCTGTGCAAATATACATATGTAAGCAACCTTAATGTCAAAAAAATCTTGAAATTACATGTACTGTACTCTTCCTTACTTCGCAGAACTTATGTCCAGTATATATGCCACATAAAATTTTCACGTTGAGGAGAGTTAGATTTTCCTATCATCATTAATTATTTTTTAAAACCACTATGGGGCATCAAAAATTGAAAGATTACTATGAAAACTACCACAACACACTTGTCCAGCTGGACCCACACTGCTTCTTTTGGATTCATCTGAATCTTGGTGGGTGTACAGTGAGAGTGAGGCACATCAATTCCACATAGCGTTGGGGTGTGCTGAAGGTGGCACAGCACTAATTAAAAAGCCAGGGTGTTTTTATGACAGGATTCTGGAGGGCTGTGCTGATTTCCTGATGAATGCTGACAGGACTGTTAAAGCTGTGAAACAGCATCACTTGAACATGGCACTGAATGAAAGAACTAGCTAAGCTATCCCGCTCTTGGTGTTACTCACTGATTAAACTAGATCCCTGGGGAAAATCATCTTTGGGCCACGCATTCATTTTCTCAGCTTTTTTTTTGTTTGTTTGCTTTTCTGCAATGATTTCACAAGGTTAATAGCTAGGTTTCTCTACTGCAGCCTTTAAACTCCATCTGTGACACAAAGGAAGACCCTGGGTCTTTTACTTGCCCTAAGATATCGGTATGGTACGTAAAAGAGACTCTTCTTTTTATTTCTGAACTGTATCTTTGCCCGTACCTGTGTATATTTCTGTAAAGTCATAGTACAACCCATTTCAACTTGGATTACTTCGGGTTTATTTCTGTGTGAACCTTCAACCTCTCTAAGCCTCAATTTTTCTCAACTATAAAATTGTCATGATGATCCTTGCAAGTTAACTATGGGAGCTAGAGATACATAAATTTCCTATCATAGGTGTTGGCATAGATTAAGCAGGCAATAAAGGTAGATTTTTATTATCATCATCATCATCATCATTATTATAGCCTAATGAAAGAAAAATGTAGGATTTTTTTTTTGCCATTTCTGAACAAAGAACTTGGAAGAGAGGAACAAATTGATTTTTCCACTAACAAAAATGAAAAGGAATCTGAACACTTGCTTGGAACTAAATTTTAGGCATTTGGTAGGAATTGGCATACCACTTTGAGGAATTAACTTTGATAGGACTTTGTAATTTGACTTTTGTGAGACTTTTGAATAATGTTCCAAGGGAAATTGGATGAGATTGTTCTGGTCTTCATACAAATTATGTGAGTATCAGATCTAATTAAATAAAGAGCAGATAATATAAAATGAGAGCAAATTATAGATATGATATACCTCACAGCTAAAGCATCAAATGTGTTTTTGATGAAGGTATTGAAATTTCAAACTAGGAAGTGAGGAGATGTTCCAAACACCAAATTAACAAGTGAGAGTGTAATTTGCTGATAGGTAACAATTCTTACAAAGTTTAATATTCCAAAAGGGTAATTCTGCTTTTATTTCTCCATTCTAAAGAAAAACAAAAAAATTCAGAAAATCCTCTGCACTTAGATGCTTACCATAGCATTAATCATGGTAAGAAAAAAGTTGAAATTCTGAAGATAGTTAAATAAGATGTTTATGCTAAGTATCACATAAATATTACATTAGCCCGTTAAGATTTTTGTAAAATATGCAAAAGTACTAGAAAAAAGTAGCGTTCAGTAATTGAACCTCAACTTCAGCTTCTAAAAACCCCTTCAGATAAAGTACTAAACAATGAAACATTACCATGTGAAAGCCAGTAATGTGGCTGGTTATTAGCTCACACACCCAAGAATTACACATACAGAGACTTACATATCTAAATTATCTGCTATTGAGTGGAAAATAAAGACATGTTTTTTAAGTTTGAAGAAATATAGAAGGCTATTAAAAGTATGAAAAGGATAAGAGATTCTCAGTTATATGTCACATTTGAATGAAAGCTTGTAGAACTGAAACATGCAATTAAGATAAAGAAAATCTCAGTTTTAAAAGTAGATTAGGCATAGCTCAAGGGAAGGAACCAAGTGAGACAGTGAACTTAAACACCTGGAGGTCTAAGATCAAAACTATGTAATTATAAAAAAGAAATTGCAAGTCATAGATCATACAGTGAGAAGGTCCAACATACATATGATCAGAATTGCAGAAGGTGAAGGCATACATGGTGAAAAAAAGGCAATATTCTAAGAAATAATAGTGAAACACTTCCCAAAATTGATGAAAGACACAAATCCTAAAGCTTATGAATCACACTAAATCCCAAACAATAAATACAAGCACATATATGCCTGGTTACATTGTAGTTAAGATACAGAATAATAAATTTTTTAAAAAGTCTAAAAAAACAGAGAAAAAAGGCAGTTTAGTGGTAAACAAATGATCACTGGATAGAAAATAAAAATAAAAAAATACAGCATTATACTACTTTTAAAGTCTGAAAGAAAACTAAAGTAAATGTGGAATTACATAAAATATAAATACAAAGATATAAAAATTAAAAATAAAAGACTGAAAAAAAATAAAAGGCTGGAAGAAGATATACTAAGAAAATAGAAAAGTAAATTACTGTGGTTATGTTGATATCAGACAAGAATCATTGCTAGAAACAAAAAGAAATGCTATATATTGATAAAGGTTGAATTCCTATGGAAATACAATTCAAAGCATGCATGCACATAATATAACTTAAAATGTACTAAAAACTATGCAAATAAAATGAAAAATTTATCATCATTAATGAATGCTTGAAAATTAAAATAAAAAATAGAATAAACCTAAAGAAACTAAAAAGAAAGAAATAATAAACACAAAAGCAAAAATTAATGAAACTAATAAAATAGAAAACAGATAACTAACATAGTTAATGTTAGAATTTTATGAAGACATAAAAAATTGTCCAAGATCGGTGGAATTGATTTAAAAATATTAGATTGAAGGCAAAAATTAATAGGAATAAAAAGGGAAACAATTTCAAATGTAAAAGAAATTAAAAAGACAACAGAATATTATATATAACTTATGCTAATAAATTAAAAGCTTGTATGAAATCTACAAGTCCCTGGAAAAAATATAACTTATGTAAACAAACTCAAGAGGAGAGAAAAAATTGAACAGTCCTGTTATCATAAAATAAATTGAATCTGTGGTTTAAAATCTCATGAAGAGAATACTAGGATCAGACGATTTTATAAGGAAGCTCTTTCAAATACTTTCAAATATTTAAACAACTGATGATTTTCAATGTTTTTCCAGTAAATAGAAAAAGAGAAAACACCCTCTCCAATTTATTTTATGAGTTACTGAACCCATTATTAAAACCAGACAATGATGGTAGGAGAAAGGACAAAATAGGTCAATGTCACTGAGTGATGCAAAACTCTGAGGGAAATAATAGGCAAATTAAACCCACTGGAATACAGATTATTAGTAAGCTGAATTTCCTAGTTAGAAAGTTTGTTCAATATTGGAAAATCACCATATTAACAGATTAAAGATGAAAATCAGTCATGTTAACAGATGCAAAATAAAAGCCATAATTAAGTCCAAATCTAATCACAGTAGATTAGTAAACTAAGAATTTTAAAAATTCTTGATTTAATAAATGGTGTCTATTAAAGAACTACAAACGATATTCATTTATGTAATATCAAAACATCCCCTTTAAAATCAGAAACAAAATAATACCATTTCAACATTTCTGTTCAAAAGCTTACTGCCAACCTTAACCAACACAATAAAAAAAGAGAGAGATGCAGACTCAAGCCTTTTTGGAACCTTAAATCTTACAGAGTGGGCCTTGCAGATTACTGGTGCTGGGACAACGAACTGGCTTCCACAAGAGAAATACTGTTGGATCCCTACCTCAGATTATATGTATACTCAACTCCAGTTGGATGAGAGATTTTAAAATTTAAATTTAAAAACCTTTTTATTACTCAAAAATATGAATTATAAAATATTACTAAATTTAGCTGCATTACTTCATGATAGCCATTCTTTCTGGGGTGAGATGCAATCTCAGCGTTGTTTTAATTTGCATCTCTCAAATGACCAATGATGTTGAACATTTTTTCATATATTTATTTGCCATTTGTATTTCTTTATCTGAGAAGTGTGCATTCATCTCAGATGCCCATTTATAGACTGGGTCTTTGAATTTGGGGGGGTCTGATTTTTTCCAATTCTTTACATGTTTTAGATAGAAGTCCTTTGTCTGAGGGACAGTTGGATAAAATTTTTTTCCTACTCTGTAGGTTGGCTTTTCACTCTGTTGGTGATTTCTTTTGATGTGCGAAAGCTTTTTAGTAAGATGAGATCCCAGTTGTTGATGCGTTGAAATATTTCTAATGCAGTTTGGGTTTTGTTAATGAAGTCTCTGCCTACACCTATGTGTTTAAGATTTCTGCCTACTTTCTCTTCCAGTAGATTTAGTTTCTGTTTTAATATTTAGATCTTTGATCCATTTTGATTTTAGTTAAGTACATTGTGATTGTTGTAGTCAAGGATTGCAAGAAAAACTATTATATTCAGGACACATAATTTATAGAATTATTTATAATGGCCACCC
The DNA here is from genome assembly GCA_004365215.1 of Cuniculus paca. Taxonomy (NCBI): domain Eukaryota; kingdom Metazoa; phylum Chordata; class Mammalia; order Rodentia; family Cuniculidae; genus Cuniculus; species Cuniculus paca. The sequence goes on along the minus strand of RJWT010006870.1, from coordinate 1,443 downwards.
AGAGTCAAATACAAGAAGTGAAGGAAGTCTTTCAACACACTAAAGACCTAGAAAATTCAGCCGAGGGCCTGGATCCTGTGGCAATAATCTGCATGAGGTTCATGAAGACCTAGAGCCCATGACAATGCCTCCCACGAGTCCAACTGGAGACCTAGAGCCCACGACAATGACTCATGCAAGTCTGTTTCACAGATCTGTGCTGGGAAGGCCCAAAGGTCAGTGGTGGAAGCTAGAAAGTCTGTGCCAGTGGGATGAAGGATCTGTGCCAGCAGGCTGAGGGTTCTGCACTGGAGTGAAGAAGTGACACTCAAAATAAGGACCAGGGCTCCCTTCAAATGTACCACAGCCATTCTCAGTGACAATGAGGTCCTGAGCTCCTCCGATGATGAGAATAGCTGAGTACATATCAGGAAACCAGCGTGACAAGCTTCTCCTGGAGATTAAACAGTACACATGTTCCCCTCCAGAGCCAGGGAGTGATGCTCAAAGTAAGGCCCAAAGCTCCATGAAAGTGAACTGCAGCCATTCTCAGCGACAACAAGGTCCTGAGCTCCTCCCATGATAACAGCCAAGTTCATATCAGAGAAACCAGCATGACAAGCTCCTCCAAAAGAACCAACAGCTCTAAACAACAACAATGCTTACTTAGGAAAACCCACAATGGTACTCTCTTCCTCCCCACTTCTTTTTATGCTGGCAACAGTCCTCAGGTGGACCATCTACACTCAGCACCACACTGATTCGGTTCAGGTGGTGTTTAAGTTGACCATCAGTTTTCAACCCACAACAGTGATAGAGATGGATCTAGTTTTAGCCTTTGGCATGTAGAGAGCCAGTTTTTCCAGCACCATTTATTAAAGAGGCTATCTTTCTTCCAATGAACATGTTTGACCCTCTTGTCAAGTATAAGGTGGTGAGTGTCTTTGTAGTTGTGTGTGCATCTTCTAATCTGTTCCACTGATCCTCAGGTCTGTTTTTTTTTTTTTTTGCCAGTACCATGCTGATTTTATCACACTAGCTTTGTAGTATAATTTCAAGGCAAGGATTGTGATGCCTCCTACCTTGTCTTTGTTGCCCATAATTGCTTTTGTTATTCTAGATCTCTTCTGTTTAAATTAATTTTAGGAATGTTTTCTCTATATCTGTGAGCTATGCTAATGATATTGATTGGGATTGCATCAAATCTGTATAACCATTTTGGGAGTATGGTCATTTTCACTATGTTGGTTCTTCCTGTCCATGGACAAGGGATATCTTTCCATTTTCTGATATCCCCAGAAAGTGGCTATCATCAAGAAATCAACCAATAACAAATGCTGGAGGAGCTGTGAGGAAAAAGGAGCATAGACTGTTGATGGGAGCATAGACTGGTGCAACCACTGTGGAAATCAGTGTGGAAATTGCTCAGAAAACTAGGATTGGAGGTCCCATTTGCCCCAGCTA